>JAHLJS010000175.1:0-265802 GCA_038502445.1 Eremochloa ophiuroides
CGGCGGGCTGTTGCTGCTGCGTAATAGGAGCCTGCTGGTGCTGCTGAGGGCCAGCAGTGTTGCGGCCAGAGGAGCCACCGCCGTTGTTGCCTTTGCTGCCACCTCCCCGCTTGCTGCGACGGTTGTTCGGAGGCTTGGAGCTCCCACCAGTGCCTCCGGAGGGCGGCGTAGAGGCAGGAGGCGAGCGCAGTAGCGGGAGTGTCCTTCCGGTTCTCCATGGAGAGTTCCTTGAGGATGAGGTCATTGCGGGCCTCCAGGAAGGAGGGGAACGGCCGGGCGCACCTAAAGAGTGCCCTGACGTGGCTGAACCGCTCGTTGAGGCCGCGGATGAGGTTGAGGACGAGGGTGCGGTCGGTGACGATCTCGCCAAGGGCAGTGAGATCATCAGCCATTTTCTTCAGCTTGCGGCAGTAGTCGGTGACCGAGAGATCGCCTTGGAGGAAGGTGCAAAACCGCGTGTCGAGGTGGATAGAGCGAGCCTCTCGGTTGCCGAGGAATTGCGACTTGACAGCGAGCCAGGCATGCCGAGCGGTAGAGCCCTGGGCTGCGATGATCTCGCCGAGGTCATTGGTGAGCGTGGTGACGATCCAGGACTTGACGACGCAGTCCATCCGGGCCCAATCGAGAAAGGATGGGACTGGAGGGTCTTCATGCACATGTCCCTGAAGAGAGAACTTGCCGAGGATGAGCAGAAACTGATCATGCCAGCGGTTGAAGTTACCGGAATCGACGTCAAGGATGGTGGTGACGTGGTTCCGGATGTTGCTGACGGCGATGGCTTGAGCATGAAGTTGGAGGAGGGCGACGGCCTCGTGGTGGAGCATGGCGGCGCGAAGATCGGGCGGCGTTGATCCACCTCTAGGCTGGGTGGCGGGTGAAGGGCCAAGGGTGGCAGCAGGAGCCGCGTGCTCCTGCTGTGCGCGCGCCAGGGCAGCCTCGTTGCGGGCCCGGACTACGGCCTCGGCCGAGTGAGCGCGCTCCATGGCGGCGGCGTGGGCGGCCTGAGCCGCGGCGGCGGCCACGTTGGCCTTCTCGGTGGCGAGACGGCGGTCGACCTTATCGCTTTGGACAACAGAGGAGGCGTCCACAGTCTTGGGAGAAGATGGAGGGCTCGTCATGGGGGCGCAGCACGAGAGACAGTCGTCGCGAGGGTAGGTCGCGCAGCTGGAGGCCGGCACGCTAGGTGCTCTCGCGCGATTGGAGGCCGGCGCACTAGGGTTGGGTGGGCAGCGGAAGAGCTAACCTAGGCTAATACCATGAGAGCCAATAGGTCTCGGGAGTAATTGATAGATTGATATGAGTACAGGGTTACAATATATAGGCAAGGATCCGGAGGGTTTATAGAAACACCCAATCAACGATGATCCTTGCCTAATCTGAATCTATCTTCCTTAACCCCTAAGGCAGCCTAGCCATATGGGCTTAGGCGTCAGGCCCAAGGCTTCTCCAAGGGCACCTATTCTAACAAACCGGCAGAAGAACCTTTAGTCCCGGTCTATAGAGTCAACCGGGATTATAGTGTCACTTTTATCCTGGTTGGGACTTGCAAACCGGGACTAAATGTGCCTGCTGCAAATGCCTGCGGCACTAGTCGTTGGCTGGAGGACATTAGTCCCAATTTCTAACTAGATCCGAGACTAATGAGTCTTTTAGAACCGGACGCTAGCAATGTTTTTTTAGGCGCTAGGCGTTTTTCTAGGCGGTGACCCGCCTAGCGCCTAGGCGAGCCTAGGCGTTTTCTAGTGTTTTCCTTTTTGTATTTCAGCATATATATAGCAGGAGATGGAAGTGAGTAGTCGAGCAGAGGAGAGAGGAGTAGGGGGTGGGCAGACCTCACCTTGGGCTTGTTGAGGCTGCGACGAGGACCTCTGGATTCGGTGACTCCCTCCATGGTGGGCTCGAGGAGCTCTGGAGTCGTCTCCACCCTTCCCTGCAACGAGCCTCAGTGGGACTCCAGACTCGCAGGTGCTACGGGGGCGGCTGGCGTGATAGATGGAGACCGGCGGTAGAAAGCAGTGAGGATCTTCTCCTATTCTCCTCTCTCTCTCTCTCTCTCTCTCCTCTCTCTCTCTCTCTCTCTCTAATCCTTTCTGTAGGCACCAGCGCTCTGCTCTTTTCCTTCCCGCGTAGCAGCTTTCTTTCCTGGGCTGCCGCCCGCTCTCTCGCGCGCACTCTTGCCCACGAAAACAAAGTCCTGCGTCGCGCGCTCCCGCCCAGCCGCTGCTTCGTCGCGCCTACTCATCGACCAGGCGTTGCGGAATGCCATGGAGGCACACGTACTGCCTAGATGTAGGCCTACCCCCATAGGCGCCGCGTTAGGCCTCCGCAAAACGCCTAGTTGCGCCTAGGCGACAGCGGAATCTCGCCTTGCCGAACATTGGACGCTGAAAGTTCCGAGACTAAAGCCAAAAGGCGACGCTGATCGAAATTTGTTCTCTACTAGTGGGGGGACGCTTGGGGTAGTGTACCGCCCGTCTTGTTCGACAGTGTGTGGGGCTGCATGCGCCAATCTAGTGCAACGTGTGTTGGTCATGCCCTGGGTGCTGGTTCCCAAGATTGAGGCTAGGCACGCGTGGGCAGCGAGGTGACTGGCAATGGTGAGCGTGCGTGGGCTGGCTGCCATGGTGCGCGCAGGCGGTAGATGTAAGGGAGGCGAGGCGGCCGATGGTGGCCCTGTGCGCGGTTGGCATGCGTGCGCGGTGAGCACGTGCGCCGTGTGCATACCACGACTACTACATCAACATCGTGGCATGTGGTGCTTGTGCGCCGCATGTGTGGGTGTGTGGGGTGGGAGTCTACTGAGAGCTGTGGCGGCTTGGCGCGAGTGGCATGCAATGGTGCAATGTGTTGCTAGTGCCCTTGTGTGGCGTGGGCGTGTGGCGTGGGTGCCCTCGGTGTGTGAAAGGACAGCTCGTTTTTTCTTTGAGGAACGCTTGCGGCGATATGGGCAGTTACCTGGTGGGAGCGAACACGGTGCTACTGATGGCTGTAAGAGATT
Source organism: Eremochloa ophiuroides (assembly GCA_038502445.1). Classification (NCBI taxonomy): domain Eukaryota; kingdom Viridiplantae; phylum Streptophyta; class Magnoliopsida; order Poales; family Poaceae; genus Eremochloa; species Eremochloa ophiuroides. The sequence continues at coordinate 2,999 of JAHLJS010000175.1, forward strand.
TTATACAGGATCTAACGACGTTGGCATCTAAGGGTGTGTTTGGTTGAGGGGACGAAGTGGGATGGGATGGGACGGACCCGGGACGAGCCTCGTTTGGTTGAGGGGCGAGCAGGGGCGAGGACGTCCCACCTGGGAATATTCCGAGCATATACTGGTGACTCTCATCCGTCAAAATCAAGGGGACGGGGTCATCCCGGGCGGGATGGGTGGTGGGAAGGCGCGCGGGGCCCCACCTGTCATAAGCTCATCTCACCTGTGGTGTCTCTGAACTGAACCAAACAAGAAATGGATTCATCCCTTTTTTCTTAAACCAAACAGAAAATGGACTCGTCCCGTCCCACAAATCAGAGTCGGGACCATCCCATCCCACCTTGACTCTCAACCAAATTCATCCTAAAGGAGAGACTATATAATCAACGGCATAGTAATATACTCATTTTTCCAATTGCATACAAGGGACAAGTGTATATTTCAGTGATATACATGGAATTTTCTAAGTGTATGGCTAATCGGAAACAATTGTAACATTTTTTTTCCAACTATGCCTGATTACGGTATGTTTGGATCTTTTGCTGGTTCTGTGGGTTACCTAGGTTTGCAGCAAGCTTCTTTGGGTCTGTGTTTTCCGTCTTTTAGTTCACTAGCTTGAGCAAGCCAGAACTCTCCGGCCTTCCCAAGGCTAACCTCACCCAGTGAGTCCAGCCAAGTTAGGCCAACAAGAAAACCAATCGCACCCTAGTTCTTACTTTATTTCCTTTTCATTATTTTAGTCTCTAGTCCCGAATCATCAGGTATTGTGAACCTCAACATTGCATCAGTTCTCTGGACACTAGAGCTATCCATGCAATTTGTCAAATGAGATTATCCCAACTCCGGTCCATAAAACTTATTTGATGTGAGGTTAAGGAAGGATAAGTCAATATTGACATTTTTCTCACCAAGAAAAAAAAATCCTAAAACCTTTTGATCTGTTTCAGTGCTGGAATGATTTGCAAATTTTCATTCACGTATATAAGACATCTATGAAAATTTGGTCCAGATGTGTTCAAAGGAATTTTATGGAATAATAGATCAGAACTGCATTGTGTGATGCCAATGATCCACGTGTACGGATTTTCCAAAGCAGAGGATCCAGAACATGACTTCCATGTGGTAAGCATCATGTACTACCATAGCAACATTTTTCTTTTTTTGTTGAAATTCGTTTTTTTTGTATTGAGTATTTATCTGCATAATTTTGTTTATCAATATTTATGCCTAAAATTTCAGAGGATAAATTTAGCATTAGGCGAGAACATCGACACTGTTGAAATGCACAGAGTACGGCTTGTTGCACCTGGAAAATGGATGATATGTGCATCTTTTACTCTTCCAGAATCAGTGGCGGCTTCTCAGCCGAATTACATTAGCTAGTTGATTTTTTTGTATTCTTACCGCAGGCCCCTCCCTATCATTTGTACTATGTCCGCAAATACTTTCTAGCAGATTAGTTAGATGATGCCCTAGATCATCTCACTGAATTTAGAAAGGTCCACGTGAAAGCGATCGTTTTATTGAATTGTGAATTTATATTTGTAGTCAACTAAACTACTGGCCTGATGATCACTCATGTGTCTTTTGTGTTGAATTGTGAATGTAAATGTTCAAAGATTTGTGAGAACTGTTGTTTTCATTGATCTCAATCATATTTATACTAGGTAGTATGCCCGTGCGTTGTTACGAGATAACTAAATTTTTTTACTAAAACACATGGATTGTATGATAAAATAAAAAGTTACAAAATTAAATACCGATGTTAAGGTGACATTTAATCTAAAAAGTTAATGTAGCCAAAGAGATTGTGGTGTCGCAAGCTCTATATAGACCTTTGCGTGATGCGGGTAAAATAATGTTTTATATCGGTAGAAATAAATCTTTGATAAATTTTTTTCGTATGCCAACAAATCAATGAATAAGTTCAACTGCATCTACATACCATCCTTTCAATATATATGTAAATATTAATGCTTGTCATATGAGGTAATACTACTGTCTTGAAAATCTCACAAAACTTTAAAACAAAGTTTAGTTATCCCGTTGCAACGTTTATCTTGTAAAATAAAATGAAAATAGGTTCACCTTTTTAATGTTTTATACTGAGTATAACATATTTTGTTTTAAAGTAAATGCTCGTGCGTTATAAGAAGAAAAAATAAATCACCAAATTGTTCAACTATACCGATGACCAAACGGTGTCGGTGGGCAGGTTCCCACGTCAGGATTCAGATAATGGCAGAACAAAGGTGTGAAGTACATGCCTTCATAAAATATCTTGCTATATTTTCATATGTTTTATGTTTCTTGGTCATTTTGTTTTCTACCAGCTATATTCAAATGCAAGGTCACAAGTCTTGACTAAATATTTTTTATATGGAAGGATATATAAAATATTAAATGTGGGTATCTTAAAGCAGATGCCATGATCTAAGTAAAAACAAGCTCAGGAATCTTTTATCATGTCCAGAACCTGAGCATGAAAAAGATTTGCCCACCCACTATATTCTAAAAAAAGAAATATCAAACTTGGACAAAAATTGCCAGTTCCAGTAGTTGGATACAGAGTGATACATCACAACTCGCAGTAAAAGGTACTACACATGACGGCTTGCCTCCTGCACTTGCATAATCATTAAGCCTTTTTGATACAATTGGCAAGAAGATGCTTCAAATTATCAGTAATATCAATCCTTGTTTTTTAATGATTTGAAAAATGAGAAAAGGGAAATTTCCTCCTAGTTTTGGTTTAGTGTTGATTTATAATTGTTGTTACAAATAAAAATAAAAAAACCATCTAAGGCATACCGAAAGAGTGCACAATAGTATATCTAGTATCAACTTGGCGTCTTTATTAGTCAGAGCTTAGTAAGCTATTCCCTCCATTCTAAATTATAAATCATTCCAAAAATCTTGAAGAGTCAAAGTAACTTTGATCAAATTTATATGATAAAATAATAATATTTATAACATCAACTAAGTATTATTAGATTTTACACTAAATATATTTTCATAGTATATTTATTTGGTATCATAAATCTTTATTTCTTTATAATTTTAGTCAAACTTAAAGATACATTGGCTCTTTAAGATTTTTAAAATAACTTATAATTTGGGATAGAGGGAGTATTAGTTTTTCATAGCAAACTGTCGCCGCATCCCTGGTCCTCATTGACCTGTGCAGGAGCATCTTCCTCACAGTGGCGTTCTTGGCTTCGGAGAACAGAGCAGCCGACTCCAACAGGGCGACGGCAGTGAAGTGCTCGACATCTGCGACGCGAACGGGGGATGGATTTTCGCATCCACCTTGTATTCATCACACGCACCGGGGCAAGTGGAGCCAGAGGGCCTCACGCGTGAAATCACAGGCCGCCGCCACGAGCGAGCAATCCACGGGCGCACTGGGCCGGCCACCGTCCTCCACCGGCGCGCGGGCAAGTGTATCTGGGCTGCCCCAGCCTGCCACAGGCACTTCAGCCATCGCCGCCCATGGGAGCGCGGTTCCCGACCACCGCAGCAGCTGCCACGGGATTATCTATTTCAATGCTTAAATGAAATATTGATATGTAATCAAGATAAGCTCTGAAATCAAAGCGTGAGAAAAAGTAAACCAATGACATGATATTGAATGGTACAAACAAGGAAATAAAACAGACCGCAAAAAAGTGATGTTGCACGAGCCTCTGCTGCATCTGCATCAATGAGCTCAAGCCATTTCTCCTCAAGCCAAAATTGATGCTGCACGAGCTTCTGCTTCATCTGTATCAGTGAGCTCAAGTCGTTTATATATCTCCTCAGGCCTCTTGCTCATAGTATCTTTGTCAAGGCCATCCTTGCTCTTGCCGTAGATCTGCGCAAACTCAGCCTCAATCTCTAACCCTTTCTGCAAAATAATGGGAACAATTAGCAGACGGGTAGAACACTGAGCTCTACACTACTGGAAACAGGGTCTTTGCCGAGGGTCAAATTTTGGGCACTCGGCAAAGACCCTCTTTGTCGAGGCCCAGGCCAGACGGCCCTCGGCAAAGGTAGACCCTCGGCAAAAAGGTCTCGGCAAAGAGAAGACCCTCGGCAAAATTCATCTTTGCCGAGGGCCCGGCCCTCGACAAATTTCGCAGGACGGGTCACGACGGTAGTCTTTGCCGAGGGCCTGCGGCAAAGATTTTTTATTTTTTTTTAAAAAAAATTCTTTGCCGAGGGCCTTACCCTGGGCCCTCGGCAAAGATTTTTTTTTTGAACCTAATTTTTTTAGACCTCTAATACATCATTTAAATCTCAATTTTAAAATTTGGGCCAATTTTGATTTTTTTTATATATTTTCCTAATTTATTTTGTTTAAATGATTTTTTTTGAATATTTTAAATTTGAACTGCAGGTGCATGGAGTAATGAACTTTAGTGATTGAAAAAATGTTATTCATGATATTTGGTGTATGTTGAATCTCTATCCATGAACTCGCATCAAATATCAGGCATCTTATTCACGTAACATGACGACCACCTTATCAAAAAAGTGTTTTTAAATTATATAAAATTCATACGAAGTTCGAAAATCACGAAACTCGTCGACGTGTCATATTATCGCATGTGTAGCCTATGATAAAAAATTTACAAGGTTCTAAGCAAGGTGTGACGTCGGATACCTGAAACCCAGACATCTCCACATGCGATAACATGTCATCGTATGTGAAGATGTCTAGGTTTCAGGCATCCGACGTCACAACTTTCTCGAAACCTTGTTAATTTTTTATCTTAGCCTCTGCATGCGATAACATGGCACCTCGACAAGTTTCATTATTTTCGGGCTTGGTTTGCATTTTATATAATTTAAAAACACTTTTCCAACAAGTTCCTCGTCATGTTACGTGAATAAGATGTCCAAAATTTGATGCGAGTTCGTGGATAGGGACTCAACATACACCAAATATCATGAATAATATTTTTCGAATAACTAAATTGCATTATTCCATGCACCTGCAGTTCAAATTAAAAATATTCGAAAAAAATCATTTAAACGAAATAAAGTAGGGAAATATATCAAAAAAAGTCAACATTAGCCTAAATTTTAAAATTGAGTTTCAAATAATGTATTATAGCACTAGAAAAAAACCAGGTTAAAAAAACTAAAAAAAAGATTTCTTTGCCGAGGGCCCAGAGTAGCCCTCGGCAAAGAGGGCTTTGCCGTGGGCCTCCTCCCAGGCCCTCGGCAAAGAAATTCGTGAAAAAAATAAAAATAAATTCTGGAATAAGGGCCTAAGGCCCATCTAACCCTATCCACTCCCATCCCATCGCTCCCTGCCCGCCCTGATCCCTGGCGACCGCCGCCGCCGCCGTCCGCGCCCCCCTCCCGTCGTTCGCTCGCCTCCCCGCCGCTAGAGCCCGCCCCGCGGTCCGCCGCCGCCTCCCCGCGCGCCTCCCGCCCGCCGCCCCGTCGCCAGAGCCCGCCCGGCGGTCCGCCGGCGCCTCCCGGTCGTCGCCCCACCGCCGCGCCTCCCTCCAGCGGGCGCCGGCCGCCAGCGCCGGCAGCGGTCACCCTCCCCGCACCTCGCTGGAGGCCCGAGCTGCCCGGCCTGGCCCCCGCCGCCTCCGCTCCTCGTCGGCGCGCAGCCCCGCCCGCGTGCCGTGCCCGCCACTCGCCGGCGGCCCGCGTCGCCACCGGCCGCTGATCCCCCCTCCGGCCAGTAGGGAGAAGGAGGAGGTAGTAGGAGGAAGAGGAAGGAGGAAGGAGGAAGAAGAAAAGGAGGAGGAAGAAGAAGGAGCCGGAGACCCTCGCTGTTGCTGCAAGTGAGTTCCTCTCTGCCTACAACTATGGCGCACTGAAGTAGTAGTTGCTGTTGCCTGTATACCGTAGAGGTTGGGTAAATAAACATTTACTTGATTTGGGTGATCGATTTAATCCAAATAAACATTTGTCAGCTTGTTGCAATTAATCCAAATATATTTTAGTTGAACTGAAATTTTGTTTTTGAGCTGGAATTTTGCGCAGCGGCAATGCAGTATTATTCTGTTTTCGGAAGTTGGGAGTGATATTTTGTACTGTTTCCATATACTAAGATTGCCATTTGCAGTGAAACACTAAATAGATTATATATACTAGATTCTTGGTACCGTATAAATGGATCTGTTAGATTTTTTTAGTTATGTCTTTGCAAATCTGGAATTTCAGATTTTTGCAGTTTTCAAATTGTTTTTTCATTGCTTTCGCTCATTTACTTGCTGAGAACTGTTTTACCAAGATATCTTATATATTGATTGCTTCCCACTACTAGCTAGCTATCTTGTTAGTGATGCAGGTTTAGAATTAGATTGTTAGTTAACCATGTTGATTCATGCTATATGTTACCAGATGTGTAGTTAACTGAAATATTAATTATGATTTTGCATACTCAGGCTCTGTTCGGTGAAGCTTATAAGCGCTTATTTTTCAGCACTTCAGCAGTACTTTCCTCTCTCAAGAAATCAGTACTTCTACAGCACTTTCAGCTATTTTCATCTTCACCGAACAGAGCCTCAAAGTCTACGATTGGTGCTATTGCCCTCATATGCATTTTCTTCTTGCTGCTTGTAGTTATCTCACTGATTTTCCTGTGATCGGTTACCAAAATTTCTAATTACCGGTACTTCTGCAGCTCAAGCTAAGAACCGAGTTGGTTTTTGTTGTACCACTTAGATACTTTCTTTTGCATGGAATGAGAACTAAACTACAAGGGTTCTCTTGGTATATATGTGGTTGTCGGCCTTCGTGCCGTTGTTTTTTGCAGGTTATGGAAACCTCCCCGTGCAGGGGAGGTGCTGTCGAAATTTTCAACTTATAGTATTATATGTTTCTTCTTTTGCAGAGGACCCGTCAGAGGAACTCGCCAACCCTGATCGTCTTTGTCGACGTTGCAAGTCTGCCTGCACCACGTCACCTCGCCACTGCACCGTCTCGCCATGGCCCCGCTAGCCTAACTTCACCGGGACCCTAGGTATAACCCTCTTTCCGTATCGTTGTTGTAGATCGCGTAACCCCAGTTAGGCGTCTCCTGTTCGAAAGAGATATGGTCGTGGGTATGCGGATCTTTGCATATCTACGACCGTATCTGTTTCGGATTGTCCACGTTTTTTGGACAGCCCGCGGATGCGTGGATGGGTTAGTTTCCATGGTCTGCTTCGATCCGAGACAGAGTTTCGGCATCACCTCCCTGTTGTTTTCCAGATACACACTCTCCCTTGCAGGACGTGTATCGGGAGAACAGCAGGGAGGTGCTGCCGAAATTCTGTCTCGGAGAGGAGCGGAGCATGGAAACTGACCTCATCTACGCATCCGCGGGTGGGATTAGGACCTATCCTCACCTATTAGACAATAGGAACACCGTGTAGATGCAATTGATGGTCTCAATATGTGATGTAAATGTTAAAGGATGGAGGACCGTCAGTGGATGTACACGGGCTGGAGAAGAGGGAATGACTTTGACATGGAATGGGTGAGCGGGACAGATCGCTTCTTGAAACTTGCATTTGGGCCAGGAGCAGGAGGACATTCTCTAGTTTGGTGTCCCTGTAGCAAATGTGACAATAGGAGAAGGGTAGATGAGAAGACCATGGGTAGACATCTTGTGTTCAATGGTTATACTTCTGGCTACCACCAGTGGATCTACCATGGTGAAGCAGATCGTATAAGAGCGGAGGTGGTGAGACCACGCCTCGAGGCTTTTGATGATGATGCCGGGGTAGCAGACATGCTAGATGATGCCCACCTAGCTGACTTCGCTGAACAACATGAGAAGGAGGAGATGGAGGAATTTGTAAAGGACTTCTACAAAATGTTGGACTCAGCACAGAAACCCCTTCACGATCGTACAACGATTTCTCGGCTGGATGCGATTGGACGCGTAATAGGGTTGAAGGCCGAGTTAAACCTGAGTCAAGAAGGCTTCGATGAGATGTTGGCCGTGTTTGGCACCATGCTACCGGAGAAGCACATTTTGCCCACGAACTTGTACGAGGCAGAGAAACTCCTCCGTATTCTTAAGATGCCGTATGACAAGATACATGTTTATCCGAAGGGGTGCGTCCTATTTAGGAAAGAATACAAGGATGCAAATTGCTGTCCGAAGTGTAAATCCTCCAGGTACTTGGAGGTAGACTCCGGTGATGGTCAGAAGAAGCAGCTTTCGATCCCCGCGAAAGTGCTACGGCACCTTCCTTTCTTGCCAAGGATCCAACGTCTATTCATGACCGAGGAATCCGCGAAACAGATGATATGGCACAAAGATGGCAAACGGTATAATCCTGGGAAGATGGTACATCCGTCTGATGCTGAAGCATGGACGTACTTCAATGACAAACATCATGACAAAGCAATTGAGGCCCGTAATGTACGTGTCGCGCTAGCAACAGATGGGTTCAATCCTTATGGAATGATGGCTGCCCCATACACATGCTGGCCCGTCTTTGTTATCCCCCTCAATCTCCCACCCGGCATCTCATTTTAACTGCATAACGTATTCTTGTTGTTGATAATTCCTGGGCACCCGGGGAGTAATATGGGTGTGTTCATGGAGCCTATGATTGATGAATTGATCCATGCTTGGGAGAAGGGGGTATGGACATACGACCGAGCTACAAAGACAAGCTTCAAAATGCACATTTGGTACCACTACTCCCTGCATGACTTCCTGGCGTATGGGTTATTCTCCGCCTGGTGTGTTCACGGGAAGTTCCCATGCCCAATATGCAAAGAAGCTGTGAGGTTCATTTGGTTGAAGAAGGGTGGCAAATATTCATCGTTTGACCAGCATCGTCAGTTCCTCCCTCTAGACCATGAATTTAGAGAAGACATCAAAAACTTTATGAAAGGTGTCAAAGTGACAGACCCTAAATCGCACTTGAGGACTGGTGCTGAGGTTCGTGCTCAGATAGATGCTCTTGTGCCCAATGAAGAAGGTGGTTTTGTAGGATATGGTGAGGAACATATGTGGACTCATAAGTCCGGCTTGACGAGGCTCCCTTATTTCAATGACCTTCTACCACATAACATTGATATAATGCACACTGAAAAGAATATCACCGAGGCACTTTGGGCAACTCTTGCTCGGCCATTAGGGTAATGTATTAGAAGATAATTAGCTCCTAATTTGCTATTGTCAACAACTTAATTATAATTAGAACACGATGTCGGAACCTTGTCAAACGGAGTCGGATTGATCCCAAATTTTAACATGCTCTTCCTCAAACAATTCTCTTAAACTTTTATTTTTGGTCCAACTCAAATTGCTTAACGAAATTTGAAGAACGTGAGACATCGACGCAGTTGGCTTGGAATTTCAGACTTAGAGAATATTCTAAGTCCTAAAGCAAGGTTTCCATCCATCTTAATTCCACTATTTGAGGTACACAGGAGTTGAATCATGACTTAGCCCCAAAATAACATTTGTTTTATCTCAAAAGACGTGTAACTTTTATTAAAGGTCAAACTCCATATCTTGCTCTAAAAATAGAATCCCATTTTGGTCAAAGCAATGCCCTGCGGAGACCTAAATTAGGGTTTTTAAGCCAAAAGAGATATTTTCAGTGCATTTGGTCAACACGGACTCTTCATGACTTTTGTTGTATTGTTCCAGTAGAGTTGTTTGGTCCTAGTTGCAAGGTTTGGTTAACTTTGTATGCTCATCTTCACTTAATCAATAAATCTAAACAAGGAGATGATTTACTATTTCATGTGAATTCTTGATTCGATTCTGTATGAGACTTTTCCAATAGCCATGGTAGATGGAGATGAATGTGAGAAGATAATCAAGATCATTGATTGACATAATTTGGTTAGGTCCATACTCGCTGGTTAGCTCGTGACTAACACTTGAGGTGTTACAATTATTTATTGTTTATTTATTGTTTTAATCATCATCGATCTGCCCAATCTTGATTTGTTCTTGTCGGCTTAAATCTTTATATCTATCTTGCTTAATTGAATGTCAATTTATTATCATGTTTAGGTGAGTAGATCCGTTTGTCATTAGCCGGCTAGTTCAGATCTTGATTGTGTATAGGCCGCACTCAAGTAATAAAGCAAATTTTGTGGAGAGTCTTTGATTAATAGATCTAATCATTAGCTTACATCATGGGCTGCAACGATCCGGTCGATCCCCTTGACGTAAGCGACGGGTTAGGTAGATCAGTCAAAGCATCATTTACTTTGTAGGCTTTTATGGTGCCTATACTTCAGATCGGTTGTTCAGCCGATACTGTTTGTGCCTGCCTGCTGCACGTTATATTCTTCCGATCTTTTTTATATGCTGTCTTGTATTTTGGATCATGTCTAATTTGATATAATTTGCTTTCATTCATGTTTATTTATGAATCGGTTAAGTTGCGTATCGAATGTTTCTATTATACTCACGCAGTCGATTCATGCAATCGGATATCGGCTCTCTACCTGATGGCCTTATGAGAAGGCCCATTGGGCTGGATATCTGGAACCACTAGGGACACACCAGTGGTTCTGCATTGTGTTACTGATCAACCCTGTTTTCCTTGTCAATTGTAGGTAAAATTGACTCGCATGCATGGAGACCTGTCAGTGCTCATCAACGCCGATTATCGAAACTAGCTGGGTCTGTTCGCTCTGCGCTTCCAGGACCGTTCCGACTTCGCTGGTGTGCTGAGTGCGAACCAGATTTCGTGCCAACACACTTTTTGGCACGTCTGGTGGGACCTTTTCCTTTCCTTCTTTCAACTTGGGTTCTCGGCTAAATAGCCGATTGACCTTCTGATGTATGAATTTTTGGCTCTTGGTTGCTTGCTTTCTCAACGATGAATTTACTTGTAGTGTCTTCGTGATGGCCGAACAAATGCTGGTACCGGCCTTTGACTTCTAATCAAACCATTGTGGTCCCACCAGGCGCGCCAAAAAATGTGTTGGCGCGAAATCTGGTTCGCACTCAGCACACCAGTGAAGCTGGAACGGTCCGGGAAGCACGGAGCGAACAGACCCAGCTAGCTTCGACAATCGGCGCAGATGAGCACCAATGAATCTCCAAACGTGCCAGTCAATTTGACCTACAATTGACAAGAAAAAAGATTGATCGGTAACAAAATCCGGAACCACTGGTGTGTCCTGAGTAGTTCGAGATATCCGGCCCATTGGGCCTTCTCATAAGGCCATCGGCTAGAGAGCCGACATCCGATCACATGAACCTATAACAGAAACATCCAATTTGCATCTTAACCAACTCATATATATAAACATGAATGAAAGCAAATTATATCAAATCAATCTATATTATACATTGCCTTATTCGCCGAAACATATCTCAATCTATCACATCTATCAATTAGGATCGACTGGATTGTTGCAGCTAATTAACACACTTGAATTGATCTTGACATGATCCGAAACACAAGACATCATATAAAGAAGATCGGAAGAATATAACATGCAGCAGGCAGGCACAAATAGTATCGGCTGAACAACCGATCTGAAGTATAGGCACCATACAAGCTTATAAAGTAAATGATGTTTTGACTCTTTGACTAATCTACCTAACCAATCGCTTACGTCAAGAGGATCGATCGGATCGTTACCGCCCATGACTTAAGCTAATGATTAGATCTATTAATCAAAGGCTCTCCACACAATTTTCTTTATTACTTAAGTGCGGCCTATACACAATCTAGATCTGAACTAACCGGCTAATTACAAACGGATTTACTCGCCTAAACATGATAATCAATTGATATTCAATTAAGCAAGATAGATACAAAGATTTAAGCCGACAAGAACAGATCAAGATTGGACAGATTGATGATGCTTAAAATAAATAAACAATAAATGATCAAAAGCAACATCGGTAACTTAATGAATCTAACTAACATGCCAAGTTAATTAGAGCCGGTAACTAACCCTCAATTCAATCTAAGCATGACTTAGGTCAAATGAGGATTGATAACTACCCGAATCCATCAGTAAACTGCACGAGCCAGAACCGTACTAGCAAGACATAATAAACACGAACATGACTGGTACTTACAGCAAGCCTGACGTTCACCGAATGATACCCAACTTATCGAAGAACTCGCTGGTTCTACGTTACTCTTACTCCTAGGATTTTGGCCAGAGGCCGAAAAAGAAAGGAACTGTTGTTGTATTGATTGACATGTTAATTACAATGGCCGAGGGTTTATATTTATACCCTGGGACTCAGCACGTAACCTACCTAACAAATATTTAGAAATAAGGAAATAATCGTGACCGAATAAAATAATCAGCCGTCACATAATCTTCCTTGCCTGTGGTGGCTTGGCGTCTGCATGCAGAACTCCCACTCCTCATGTACGCAGGTTAATTTCCTTCTTGCTTCATCACGTGCATGCATATTTTTCTTTTCTATTATATTCTCTCTTCCTGGATGTCCACCTCTTATAAATAAACATATCGACTTCCTTTTCTTTCGTGCATGGCATCTGTACGTGATGCATCCGAAGGCAATGCAATTTTCCAAATCTAACATGCACCTTGCTGAAGATATTTTCTCTATTCCTTTACGTGACGAGGCTCCTCTTAAAATATATTAAACAATATTATCTGGCTGACGTGCAAATACCCGTTAATAGGCATATTTTCCTATGTCTAGTATTATCGGCCGATTTATTCTTTCCTAGAGTAGCTTGCCAAATTTTGGTGTAAACACAGGTCCCCTAATTCGGATTATGAATTTTCATGCTTCGGACTTTCTTCTGTACACCCTTCACTCTTGATTTGGCAACCGTGTGTCGCTTTGATCTTGTAATGGCCGAACTGGAACTTTCATAATTAACCATCACCCCTTTTTCTTCCAACTTCAGCCATCTCGAAAATAATTAGGAGTTGCTACAAAGCCGATTATATTTCCATAGCACCATGCGTATAACAAAATATTCTTCCTTGAATTGAATGAGTTGGTAATCACTCACCCTTGTCCTCAATCCATGTGGTACTTTTGGCTTCTCCAAGTCTTAGGCGGTTGTAAGATATAACGAATATATAGAACTGCTATTCTTTCATTCTTTGATTATCTTTCTTTCCGAAGGTTTTCAAAGATTTTTTACAAATAAAAGCAAGTCCTCAAATGATATCCTCAATCATCACATAATTTTGCTAAGTCAAAAGCTGGACCGAAGAAAATGCAAGTCATACACTATAATCAAGATGTGCAAGTGTGAAGAATTACCAATTTTTTTTTTAAACTCCTTTCTATATAACTCTCTTCCTTTGCATCAATTGGAATACATGGGCTATCCCTCACTAGCGGGCATCTTTGTATCCATTGTTTTCTCTCAGGCGGGCATCTTTGTACCCATTGTTTTTTCTCTCTTTTTTTTGGGCATTTGTAACCCCCTTTTTCTTTAACAATTTTTTTTCTGCATAGCCCATATGCTCCTCTTTTAGCAAAGGAAAATTAAGAGAGAGTATCCTTATGGCATAATGGAGTTTTAAATTATTTGGTGAATGGATGGTATGATTTTGCGTAACTCTCAGTGTAAGAGTTAGCATATTTATACATAGAGTGTACGTGGATCTTGATCATGAGTGTATAAAAAGAATTTCTACTCAGATCTCAAAAATTTGATAAAGCTCAATGTGATTATAAGCATATCATTGAGGAACTTTTCAATTTCCGTACATATGTTTTTTTTACTCCGGATATCGAGCTTCTCTCAGAACAAAATCATAGTAAATTCTATGATACCATATCACAACTTGCAACAACTTAGACAAAAATCATGTATTTGCAACCACTAAGTTTCAAGTTTCAGGATGAGTATTAGCAACAAACTTAAATCTCGAAGAATAATAAGTTGTAAACTATGTACCAGAAAAACATAAGACAGAGTAACTGAGAAGCTAGAAGAGAACATTCTTACTTTTAACCGATGCCAAGGATCCCAGGCGCATGCAGCTCTTTCGATCTTGCTTCTCTCACGTCTTCCTGTGCATGCAGCTAGCCATCTATTTTTAGCTGATTAATGATCCTCACGTCCCATCAGCTTAAAGAGCAGAGGACGCTATGTAACCTGACCACCACCACATACGACTCACTGGCTTGATGTTTTGATCTTACTCCTAAGCCGATGAGTGCTTTCACTCGGAAGCCATTTATTCAATGGTCTGATGAGGAAGCAACTAATAAAGACCGAGCCATGCTTATAATTATGGACCTATGATAACTTCCATGTTCACGCTGCATACCTCAAGGATAGCGACCGATCCTCCTTTTATTTTCCAATCGGCTGTTTTCTCATACGGATGACATAAACATGACATAATGATGACATCTCTAAGCAAAACCGCTGTTGTACATGACTAATGGCAATGTCTATCTGTCGTATTTAAGAATTTCTATGCACTTTTCTGCCCAAGATAACAGATAGCCTCCGGTCTACCATAAATTTTCTTTTTGAGCCGATTAATTGAACTTCTATTTTAGCCAATCAGAAACCGACCCCCCCGAGTCTACTATAATTGGCTATCGAGTCAATAAGCATGATTATCAGTTTCGATATTTTGGTGAATCGGCTATTTCAATAGCCGATTGAGATAAACAATGGAGATCTAGGTCCTCGAAAGATGATCTGCACTTTTGCCGGACAACCGACACAATCTATCTTGTACACTCGTTGCACCAAATGATGTGAAGTAGTCCTTCATGATTTCAGCAGCAACAAAAATAATCCAGTATGTGCACAGCAGATCCACCTCCGAAATAGCCGATTCCATTAGCCGATTTGTTTTCATATTATGCACCTCTAGTAGCTGGCATATAGGAAGCATTTGGACACGCTGCTGCTGCATCTGCGACTTTTCAAAGACGCTGGATAACTGGAACCCCAATGCACATCTCCTCGTAACCGACAGCTAATTAGCCGATAAGAAACTTTTATCGGCTGTATTTGAACGATGCATAATCCCTCCACGGATATCAGCTGGGCTATATTCTATTTTGCAGCCAATGCAATCCAATTACTTGAAAATCTTGTCCCGTGAATATGCCATAGATACCAGTTCATCATCAACTCCATTGGCAGCTGTGAATGGTGGTCACCTTATTAATAACTAATTTCCTGCCGACAATAACTTTCAGCCGATGGCCTCCTATATATCAGCTCTTATCTCCGACGCAGCTTTTTACGAGCCTATCGCTTCACCACTTTCATCGTCATATCGAGCTTTTGTATCTTTCACTGGGAATTTCAGCCGATAATCTTATCTCCTTCACCATGAGCTGCGAATATCATTCAGCCGATAGTAGCCTGAAATCACTCGGGGCGACGGGATAATTTGGAGAAATATCTCCTCAGCCTGTCGGCTATTTATAGTATCATGCGAACCCGACCTCAACTTGGACTCCACTCCTTGCTTTTCATTACAATAGAGAATCCAAACCTCATGATCTCCATAAATCATGCTGAAAGTTTTTGAAAGCAAAGTCGATCTTGATTGAAGCTAGTCTATCAAAATTGTACCAGGGACAACTTTATTTAAGCCGATGTAGATAGGAATCGGCTCTCTGGCCGGATATTGCACAGACCTCCGTCGGCTATTTCCTTTCAACCGATTTTATGCAAATCAATAAGCAATCTGATGGCTGCTTAGGATTTCATACGCGCTGATGAGTCGATAGCATTCATCCATGATCCTTCAAGTCGATATAATCATCACCTGCTTAACCTTGTAACCTTAAGAACTTGGGGCGCGTTCACAACCGATGAATACATTAATCATGTACTTCTATCAGAGGCTAACTCCAGATGTGTATGACCATGTTGATGGAACCTTTCCTGTAGGAAGCTTGGCGGAGAACTCGAATAATTGTTGGCCTAATCTTCGAGATGAGCCTATTGGCGATGATGACGAGGCCAACATGGGTGTGCCGAGGAGCACAAGGGTGAGCTCGGCGCCGCGCAAATGAATGCCTGGTGGAGCTAGGCCCCCCATGCATAGTCGATGTGGGAGAACGAGACGCTGAGCGTGTTCACCTCTCTAGGATTTTTCAGTGTTGGTTCCCAGGTCTGTTGGTGTGCTGAGTACTGAGCCAATAGGACATGCAAGTACTGTACATCAGCTGCATGATTTATTCTTTTTACCTGATCGGCTAACTGCAAAGACTGCCAAGGCCCCATCAGTCTCTTCTTTGTATGTGACTGGCCTATATAAGGAAGTATTGCTGAGCACTTGAATTTCCACCTCAGTCGATTAGGAATGAGCCGATCAAATAGGATTTATACATGGATACACACTATGGTCATCGGAAATCATGTTGGGCGCATGCACACACTTGCTAGCGGATCTGTGTAGTATCTGCACGATTGGCTGCTGCTTTCAACTTGATCCGTCCCTTTTTTTTCTTTCTTGTACGTCAGCTAATACATTGCAATATCCCCTTTTTTTTTTTAATACTCCTCGGCCAGACCTTTTCCTTTCCTTCTTTCAACTTGGGTTCTCGGCTAAATAGCCGATTTACCTTCTGATGTATGAATTTTCCGATATCCCTACAGGTAACCAACGTCTGGCACTTGGATTTTTGGCACTTGCACTTGCTTGCTGCACGTTGTATTCTTTCGATCTCTTTATGCATTATCTTATGTTCTGATTCATGTCAAAATTGATTCAAGTGTGTTAATTAGCTGCTTGTTGTAAGTACCGTCACGCTCGTATTTATCATGTCTTGCTAGTGTGATTCTGGCTCGTGCAGTTTGTTGATGGATTCGAGTAGTTATCGATCCTTGTTTGACCTAAGCCATGCTTAAATTGAATTGAGTGTTAGTTATCGGCTCTAATTAACTTGGCATGTTAGTTAGATTCATTAAGTTACCGATGTTGATTATGATTATTTATTGTTTATTTATTTTAAACATCATCAATCTGTCTAATCTTGATCTGTTCTTGGTGGCTTAAATTTTTTTTATCTATCTTGCTTAATTGAATATCATGTTTAGGCGAGTACATATGTTTGTCATTAGCCGGTTAGTTCAGATCTTGGTTGTGTATAGGCCGCACTCAAGTAATAAAGCAAATTGTGTGGAGAGTCTTTCATTAATAGTTCTAATCATCAGCTTACGTCATGGGCTGTAACGATCCGGTCAATCCCTTGACGTAAGCGACGGGTTAGCTAGATTAGTCAAAGGGTCAAAGCATCGTTTACTTTATAGGCTTGTATGGTGCCTACACTTCAGATCGGATGTTCAGCCGATACTGCTTGTACCTGCCTGTTGCACGTTATATTCTTCCGATCTTCTTTATATGCTGTCTTGTGTTTTGGATCATTTCAAGATCGATTCAAGTGTGTTAATTAGCTGCAACGATTTGATCGATCCTAATTAATAGATGTAATAGATTAAGACATGTTTCGGCGCATAAGGCAATGTATAATTTAGATCGGTTTGATATAATTTGCTTTCATTTATGTTTATCCATATGAATCAGTTAAATTGCGTATCGGATATTTCTGTTTTATCTATACAATCGATTTATGTGATCGGATATCGGCTGTCTACACGGTAACCTTGTAAGAAGGCCCGTTGGGCCGGATATCTGGAACCACTCGGGACACAACAGTGGTTCCGTATTGTGTTACTGATCAACTATGTTTTCCTTGTCAATTATAGGTCAAATTAACTGGCACGCTTGGAGACCTGTCGGTGCTCATCAACGCCGATTGTTGAAGCCAGCTGGGTCTGTTCGCTCTGTGCTTCCAGGACCGTTCCGGCTTCGCTGATGTGCTGAGTGCGAACCAGATTTTACGCCAACACACTTTTTAGCACACCCTGTAGGACCCAATCACTTGATCAGAAGTCAGATCCTCTCCAAATATTTGTCACTTCCCAGATCACGATGAGATGCCATTCCACTTATGTTTATCAATAAGGTTCGGCCGAAAGGGAGTGATAAAGATGAAGTCCAACAGTATTTTGACAAACGGTTTTCCAGTAAATCAGTTTGATGGCCGATACTATCATGCATGAGTCTCCAGAAGCAACACGTCAATGCCAAGGAGAGTCCCAAGAAAGAAATAATGATTATTCTTTGGAGTTGGATTTGGAGGGCAACGTGCTGACATGGAATTTTCGAAGGGGGCCATCTGACTGAAAGGAAATCGACTAAATTAGCCGGTCTTTCACTCCCATCGGCTTTTGACCTTCCATCAGGCGGTCTTGATAAGCCGATGGCGAGCGATGGGCAAGTCTATTGATATGGGTGTTCACGAGGGCCATCCACTTATAAAGGAGAGAGGCTGATATCTTACCTCCACCATGGGCTATATTGAAAAGCACTAATCGGCTGTTCAAAATGAAGCATCGGTTGTTTTGCTGCCCATAAATAGCCGATGCTCACGCCGTCCCATGTCGACAAGTCGGAGTGAACTGCGCCATAGAAGCCCAAGGGGGGCCAGTGGCCCAAACAAAAGATATGAACCACAAAGCATCAGTTTTTCTCCTAAAGATAGTCATAAATGGCATGCAGGTGGTGCATGGCTAGGAGCTGAGTTAGAAAATTATCTCAAATGCTATGTGCATGCAGTCCAGGTTTATTGGTGCCAGATAAGAAATATCCAGAAGAAAGATCGGCTTATGGAATCGGATGTCGAGATCGGATACTAGCCGTTCATGGGCATGTGTGGCATTTAACACGGCCATGAGCCGATCATATTTATACATGGAATTGGGCGATGTTTATCGTGGTTATTTGTACCGTGCATGCATGCACAAGTGATGCATCGGCTTTGAAGATTACGGAATCAATAAAGCTAGCAAATTTCTTCACGTGAGATAGGAAGAAAGGGAGTTATCTTCGTACTGGAATCAGGAATATGGTTGAGCAAATAAGGGTTAGCAATGTTATGTTCAGACTTGCGGTCAAAATGCATCGATTGACTACTCCCTCAGGTCAGACAATTGTTCACCTCCATTGGCTGCTCATCCCTATCAGTTTTGAGAAGATTTGGGAAGTTGATAGCCAGGAGTAGAAGACGAAGATAATGTCTTTGCTGCCTTGTGATCACGCAATACATGCACTCCCATACTTGGCGAACGATGATGTCCATCGAATATTATAAATCGGCTATATAGCCGATAGGCCTATGCCACTGCTGACGATATGAAAACCACAACTGATGTGCATGATGTCAGAAAGTTTTTTGCTCAGCCCCAGATCCTTGTGCAAATACGGGCATGCAGCTGCATTGGTTGGCCTTGGTGCATGGCTAGTTGACCGGGCAATAAGAAGAAGTCAAGCGTGTCGGGTATGAACTTTACCAAGTACAAGCATGATCAGCTTTTGCCTCATGCCGTCTTAGAGAAAATCGGCTAGGGGGCCAGCATTGGTTCAGTTTCCTCTTTGGCTGACGCATCATGTGGTGGAGCCATTTGATTTGGCTCGTGCAACATGGCCAGATCGGGTAGCGCTGCAAGCAAAGGTGCTTCAAAAGTACACCGGTGGTGCTTTGAACACACAATCGGATGTATAGAGCCGATGCAGCCAGAATCGACTAAACTTGCTGTTGAAACAAAAACAAAGGATTAGAGTGCATACATAGAGAAGAATTGTCAATCCAGGGGAATACAAGCAGCAATGAGTGAGATGAATTCTCAAAAGGAAAGTTCATAAAGAGGAAGTCACTAATATCAAGTTACATCCGGTTCAAGTCTCAGATTGCAATGGCCGATTTGAAGATAATGAAAGAATTATCGGCCTGGAATGAAGTAGCGTGCGTACGGATGCGGAGAACTAATGGCAAAGAAGACCTTTGAGGAGGACACACACTCAGCGTCTCAAAATCCTGCATCAGCTATGCCTCGGTGGGCCTGGATTCGTCACGCACACACGTTGCACGACGTCGAGCGATCCATCATGAAGAGAGGCAAGACGAATGCCTTTCATTGGCTCCTATATCTTCAACGGTGGTACGTGGAATTCTACCCTCACAGTTTCAAACTTTAGAGTTAAAAATGTTTAAAGGGGTAAAACTTTAAAATCTTAAAAATAATTACACTCTACAAATATGTGATATAAGTGTTTTAGTTTATCCATTGTTGAAATGATAAATAGATGCTCTGTTTTATGTTTCACCGTGTCTAGTTTATAATTTCGATTTCTTTAGGATTTGGGTTTAGTGGTTTAATATTTGTCTTGAAATCTTTAATGCCTATGGGTTGCTTGATGTTTGAACTTTGTCTAAAAGCGGTTGTAAAATGTGAATGGAGATAGAATTTGCTATGACGTTATTCTAAGAGATACTTGAAATTCGGAGAGTTTTTATGAAATGATTAACAAAATTTACTTGATGTCATATTGAGCTTTGTCAAATTGTTGTGACCACTAGTAAAATCATAGTCATGTTCCCAAGATCAAGATTCACATACACGTTATAAATTAATAAATTCTTTGATAAGGCATGGACATTCTCTCTTTGATTGATATAAGATATGAGGGTATTCTATAAACTCAGAAATAAAAACGACGAACACGTGTCCGCCAGAACTGACAGAAAAATAACGATCGTGTGATTGCCAGATAAAAATAAAAAAATAAAAAAATGGCCAAAGGCCCAATAGCCTTATAATTTTAAAATGATTAGAGAGAATGACATGTACAGGGAAAATAAAAAATACTAAAAATATTCACTTGCACCTCTTGATCTAAGTATATGGCTTGTATCTCCTTATGGTTCAGTTTTTGACTTTGCAATATTATGTGATACAATTTTATCTAATAATAAAACTCTGGAAGAAAAGTGATCAAGGGATAAAAGATGAGTAATTCTGTAGCTGTTCTGTTTTGCAGTTGCTTGAGGACTTAGTGAGAAGTAAAAGCCCCATGGTTGAAGAGATAAATGGATGAGTAAAGTACCATTTTATTCAAATTTAAAAGAAATCTTGGTTATAAACATGATACTCTTGAGATGTAATCGGCATTGCAGCATCTCCTGATCAACAACCAAAGTTTATTTACTTGCTCGGACGCGCAAGAGATAAGCTTGGGGGATTTTATTGGTGGTCAGTAACGACTATTTCGCACAACCAATTATTATCCAAATGGAGAAAACTATAATATTTATAAACATAAGCATTTGTTACTAACCCATTTCCACATGTATCGGAGAATTATTGTTTTACAGAACCTACATGCAGAAGTGCGGAAATGTGGTGAGAACATGCTTATATTTCAAGGATTAAGGGAAAAAGGCCTAGGCACACTATTGTTGCTAGTGGGTTTCTCGGCGCAAGAAGGAAGACCATCGGATCATAGTTCGAAGCATAAAAATTCATACTCCGAACTTGGGGGCCTATGTTTACACCAAAATTTGGTTCAGAAATACTTCTCAATATATTTACAGATGCACGGTGTTCAGGTGCTCTTCGCCGGCCAACAAAATATTATTTTGGCCATGTCCGGTTACATATTTGAAGAAGGCCGAAATATTTAAAGAAAGCAGATAATTGACCGATTATTCAGTATGTCACTTGGGATGTGAAAATAGTGGAGGCAGAAATATACACCGAAGATGTACAGCACGGGTTATATGCGTCAAGATCGGCTATCTAAAATGGAATCGGCTAATTACATTGAGTCGATTATGAAATCGGCTATGTTGGGAACAAGAGAATCTCCTTAAATAGAGGATGTTACGGGGCATGATGACCAGGACCTCATCACGTGAAGAAAGGAAGTTAGAAGATTGATGGCAACAGATGCATGCGTGCGCATATAGGAGGATATTTCAGGTTCCATGGATCAAGAAAAGGATGTTGTGCGGCTGTATGGGACTCTGGAAAATATCTTCTAGATTTTTACATGGCCAATTAAATAGAGGATTAGATTTGGCCTGCTCAACATGCGAGGATTCCACATAGAGAAAGAGGAGTCCATGTATCCTAATATTTCCTTTTATTTAGATATTATTGTTAGACAAGCCATATACAGGATTTGTCAGGAGTCGGTTAGCCCTGGGTATAAATATAAACCCCCGGCCATTGTAGAAAAACACGTCAATCAATTCAACAATAGTTCCTTTCATTTCCGGCCCTCGGCCAAAACCCTAGGAGTAGGAGTAACGTAGAACCGGCGAGTTCTTCGACAAGTTGAGTGTCATCCGATGGACGCCAGGCTTACTGTAAGTACCATCACGCTCGTGTTTATCATGTTTTGCTAGTACGATTCTGGCTCGTGCAGTTTGCTGATGAATTCGAGTAGTTATCGATCCTCGTTCTACCTAAGCCATGCTTAGACTGAATTGAGGGTTAGTTATCGGCTCTAATTAACTTGGCATGATAGTTAGATTCATTAAACTACCGATGTTGCCCACGATTATTTATTATTTATTTATTGTTTTAAGCATCATCAATCTGCCCAATCTTGATATGTTCCTGTCGGCCTAAATCTTTCTATCTATCTTGCTTAATTGAATGTCAATTGATTATCATGTTTAGGTGAATAGATCCGTTTGTCATTAACCGGTTAGTTCAGATCTTGATTGTGTATAGGCCACACTCAAGTAATAAAACAAATTGTGTGGAGAGTCTTTGATTAATAAATCTAATCATCAGCTTACGTCATGGGCTGCAACAATCCGGTCGATCCCCTTGACAAGCAACAGGTTAGGTAGATCAGTCAAAGAGTCACAACATCGTTTACTTTGTAGGCTTATATGGTGCCTATACCTCAGATCGGTTATTCAGCCAATACTGTTTGTGCCTGCCTGCTGCACGTTATATTCTTGGGATCTTCTTTATATGCTGTCTTGTGTTTCGGATCATGTCAAGATCGATTCAAGTGTGTTAATTAGCTGCAACGATCCGGTCGATCCAGATTAATAGATGTGATAGATTGAGACATGATTCGGCGCATAAGGCAATGTATAATTTAGATTGGTTTGATATAATTTGCTTTCATTCATGTTTATTTATGAATCGGTTAAGTTGCGTATCAAATGTTTCTGTTATACTCACGTAGTCGATTCATGCGATCGGATATCGGCTCTCTAGCCGATGGCCTTATGAGAAGGCCCATTGGGCCGGATATCTGGAACCACTCGGGACACACCAGTGGTTCCGCATTGTGTTACTGATCAACCCTATTTTTCTTGTCAATTGTAGGTCAAATTGACTGGCACGCTTTGTCAACGGAATACCGGCGATAGTCTACCGAGGGGTATGCCCAAGGTAGTAGATTGATCGGTGAAGGTGCGCCTGAGACGAGCAAGAGCTATGTTGGTAGCGTGAGACACGAGATTTATACAGGTTCAGCCCGCCGCTAGGCGTAATACCCTACGTCCTGTGTGTTGTTGTATTGTATTGCTAATAGATGAGATGAATTGAGGGGATCCCCTGCCCGCCTTATATAGTCCGGGGGCAGGGTTACAAGTCGGTTTTACCATACATATCAGATTACAATCCTAGCTGAATAAGAAAACAAATCGGCTAGATATCAGGAAAGATATTTCCTTGTCCGCCAAGTTTTCGGCGGATGCACGTAATCTTCAGGAGAACATGTAGATGACGCGTCCTTGGCAGTCCGGGCCGGATCGGATGACTCGGCCCATGTTTAGCCATGCGGGTATACGGGTCTATACCCCCACAGCTAGTCTCCGAGCACCTTGCATTCGTCAGGAGGTGCTAATCTTCGGAGTTGCTTGACCAGACGGATGTAAGGAGCTCAGAAATTTTTTTTGAAAAACCTTCTCTTTGGTGAAGTGTATCCACTTTTGGTTCCTCGGAAACAATACCTTCACCGTTAGGTGAAGTGTATCCACTTAGTCCCCGAGCCTGATAGTAGGTGACGCAGGCACGTAGTGTTAGGGTCATAGTCTTTATTTTTTGTAATCATGTGAAGCATTGACGAAGTCCCCGAGCACCTCCTGTGCTCGAAAATGTCGGCGAAACGACGAAGCATCTGAGCAGTTCAGTGCTCGGAAGCGCTGACACAGTGACGACGAAGTCCCCGAGCACCTCCTATGCTCGGAAGTACAGGCAAAGCGACAAAGTCCCCGAGCAGTTCAGTGCTCGGAAACGCTGACGAAGTGATGACAGTCCCCGAGCAGTTTTGGTGCTTGGAAATGCTTGACGAAGACGACGAAGTCCCCGAGCAGCTTTGATGCTCGGAGAAGCTTGACGAAGACAACGAAGTCCCCGAGCAGCTTTGGTGCTTGGAAACACTTGACGAAGACGACGAAGTCCCCGAGCAGCTTTGGTGCTCGGAGAAGCTTGACGAAGACAACGAAGTCCCCGAGCAGCTTTGGTGCTCGGAAACACTTGTCGAAGACGACGAAGTCCCCGAACAGCTTTGGGGCTCGAAAAGTAAGAACCAGCAGTCTTTGAAATATCAAGAAGTTTTTTATATGAAAACCTGAACCGACGCGCTACCCTTTATATTTAAAACAGCTGACAAACGGTTCGCCTTCTTCCACACCGAAAACCCTTCAAGTAACCGCTCCTCTTTACCCCAATCCGCCGCCATCTAGGGTTTCCACATCTTTGAGCCAAAATCTGATTCCTCTTGGATATCTCCAATTCACCCTTCCGCCTCACCAAAAATCTTCAAGAATCCGAAGAAATGGCCCCCAGGAAGAGCGCGCGCGTGCCCCCGAAGAAGGTGAAGGAGCCGCAACCAGGGGAGTTCCGCATGAACAACGAGTGGCAACCCTCCACAATGACGGAGAGAGCCATTCTGGGTCTGGTGGCGAAAGGACTGCTCCCAAATCGTGCCACCGCTGGCTGGAGGCCTTCGGGAGGTGAGCCGTATCCGATGCCCAACACTGGCGAAATGACGATCTTCGCAGATTACTTCCTCCGAGGGTTTGGTGTTCCTTGCCACCCTTTCCTTTTCAAGCTTCTGGATTATTATCAGATTTCTTTATGCCATTTGCATCCAAACTCCATCTTCCATGTTTCTATCTTCATCCACTTTTGTGAGGCTTTCGCTGGAATTCTTCTCCATTTCAATTTGTTTCAACATCTGTTCATGCTCGTGAAATCGAGCGGCGGAGGCTCTCGAGTCGCCGGTGGGGTGTACCTCAAACTCCGAGATGGAATGTCGGCCCAGTATCTTTCCATCCCTCTTAATACCAGTCTGCATGATTGGAGCAAGCGGTGGTTCTACATTCCAAACCAAGATCCGCCCATTCGGTGCGCAGGTGCCGGAGAAAAAACCAAGTTGGACAGACAAGCCCTCTCCTGATGAAATGGAGCAGGTCAATGAGCTGTTGGAGATTTTAAGAGGAATGAATCTGAATGGAATTGGAGTGGCTGCCAACTTTGTGGGACGCCGAGTACAACCTTGCAAGGACAGAGTTCACCCTGCATTCGAATGGACAGGCCGCTCTGATCCAACTAGGGAGGTACCCGATGATTTATCCGCTACTGAAGCCACGATAAGATTGGAAGAACTGTTTAATAAGGACGCCAATATTGATAACCGCGGACAACAGAAGCCTATCCATGTTGAAAATACACCTCCAGAGGTATGTGGCTTGCAGAATGTCTCTTTCCTTGTTGTGCTTATTCGTTGATTGCTTCTTACTGTTATTCATTTGAGTGGTTGAAGATCCATGGACAGGAGCGCAAAATATACTTCTCTGATGTGCCAACCGCTGATTGGCCCCGGGCGTGATCCCTGACCACCGATGCAGGGGGAAAGCCTGTGGAGCCCTCTAGGGATGAGGAAGATGACGGTGACAAAGAAGATCGGGAGACTCTGTCTCAGCGAGCAGCTCGCGGAAAACAAACCATGCCCGAGAAAGCTAGTCGTAGTGGAGCTCGGAGGACGGAGAAACCCGTGAAGATTTCTGATGAGCAAGCGCACCGCCGAGCAGATGCCCCAAGCTCAAGTGATGATGACCAACCAGCATCGAAACGTCAGAAAGGCGAAAACCCACTAGCCAAAGATCCCGGTAATGAAGGAACTTCTGGTTGGAAGAGAAACTTTGCGCATAAGCATCGTCGATCCGAACTATAAGTATTACCTTCTTGATACTTTTTCTTTGAGCAACCGTTTTAGTCATCTTTAATCATATGATCTCCGTCCTTTCCAGGGACCCTTCAACCGAAGATGTTGAGGAAAAGACGGACGCCAAAACTGTCGGTGATGAGCCGTTGAAAAGTGCAAGTGGCGTTGGTATCGCCGCCGGATGGCCCTCTGATCATGAGTTGCCGAAGGATGCGCCGGATCAATATCCAGATTTTAGCTCGCAGGAGCGACCGCCACCGCCGGAGCAAACGCGTGAAGTCACCCCGCCGCTGCCGGACCCGTTCGTCGACCAGGAGCGACAACCGGAAGATGCCGGGGTGGACCACTCTTCGAAGCATGGCATCGATGAGGAAATTCTGCCCGCTGATTCTGAACAACGGGGAGACGCGGATACCGGCGGTACTTCTTTTGGTGAAATGCCAGGAGCGAGCCAGGGGGTTCCCAGCAGCCGTCGACCAGTGCCGAACCGCCCGAGCATGAAGTGGAGGAGATTACTCGTCAAGCTACGGGAGAAGCTCCGTCGGTGATGCTGCGAGCAGTGGTCCATCGTTGTGGAGGAGGCGGCGGACGATGAATTGGAAGATTTGAAGGCCGATATAGCCGGGACCCGAACTGACTTGAGAAATGTGCTCCGACAGCTGGGTCAACTGTCTTCATGAGTTCAGGTATCCGCAGCCTTCTTTGATTGTTATTTTCCTGGTTACTCATTGTCAAATCCTTTCTTTGTCGATCAGGTGGTGCACGATACGGCTGAAGATCGGCAGAAGTCCCTCCAGCGTGCTGCTGGGCTTGCTGCAGATAAAACCAGGCTGCAGGAGGAGACCATGCGTCTAGAGAAGGCAATGAAAGACCTCCACGAGCAACGCGACACGTTGCAATTGCATTGCGACGACTTAATGGAGTCTGAAGAAAAACTACTGCGGGAAAAAAGAGGTATGGAGACCATTATGGCCCTGGTTTCATTTTTTCTTGACTCTTCTTCTGTTCTCAAGTCTGAAGCTTTCAAGTGCAGATTTGCAGGATGTTTTTGAAGGTGCCGTGAAGCGAGGTACTGGCGTCTTCATGTTACTTCGTTATTCTGCTGAGGGATTCTGACCCGCCTTTTCTTTTGTGTAGTTAAGGATCTGGAGAGTGAGGTGACAATGCTCCGTGAGGCAGCCTGGAAGAATGAGGCGGATCGTCTTGGTGAGTTTCTTGTGCACACAGTTTGTTCTTCCTTATCTTGTTAACCTTTTCTCTGTCTTGTAGCAATGGATCAGAGGAACCGGGCGCAGGTGAATGACTTGGAGGATCGTCTTGAGGCTGCTGTAGCACGATTTGATGCCTTGGTAGAGGGAATTAAACCCGTCCTTGACATCGTCGAGTATGCTCCCGCCGATCCGCCTGCTGGTGTCCCAGGGCCTTTTTACATCGTCCGCCGTGGCCAGCAGGCGTTGCACTTCTTCAAGGCTTTCTGTACCGATGCCGCCGAGAACGCGGCTGCCCATGTGCTCGGTGTGGTCCGCTCGCATTATCCTGGCATGAAGAATGACCGAGTGAAGACAGGGTATGCGCAGGGGACCACCGAGGAGGAAGAAGATCGACTGGAGGAAGAGGCAAAGCCAGCAGCGGCACTGTTGACAGCAGATGTGCAACTCTTTCCCACAGAAGGGATTTAGCCTGCAAAAAGCTGCGATCTATTTGTATGTGAAGATAAAAAACAGGTAGTTTTTGACGCTGTTGTTCGTGATGCTGCTCAACAAATTTTAATTTTCTATTCAGCTTTCCTTTGTTGGTACCACAGCTGTCCTAGCTTGGACTCGCATTTTGCAAGGTGCCTGAGCATAGCCGGGGCCTTCCGAATGGTCGGAGAGTAGTGAGGATATTTAACCTTTTAGGGAGAATTGACGACCGATGCCCGTGCCTCTTGCCGGGGCTTGTGGAGACGCTGCTAACCTGCCCAAGCGTCCCCAGGGCTTACCTGTTAGCGAAGACTTAATGGCCCAGGCGTCCCTGGGGCTTACGTGGTGGCAAAGCTGCCCGCGTCTGGCGGGGGTTACGCTTATCGTGGGCGATGGCTTCCCGAATCTATCGGGGCGGTCGATGAAGTGGCGAAGTTGGGCGACCTGTCGAAGGCAAGGCTTATGCGTCGATGTGACTAGGATGCCCGAACGGGTGCGGGACTTACACGTAGTTGTAATTGTGCTGCTCGAGCAGGTGTGGGGCTTACGCATTGGCGAAGTCATGCTGCCCGAGCAGGTGCAGGGCTTACGCATTAGCGAAGTCGTGGTGCCTGAGCAGGTGCGGGGCTTACGCATTGGCGAAGTCGTGCTGCCCGAGCAGGTGCGGGGCTTACGCATTGACTGCGAATTTACTGATCTGCGATTGTAGACATACATGTGTATCGAGGCAACATGATTTTTATTGAAGTAAAGAAACAAAAATACACATATTTGCCTTGACACACTATCAAGGATAGAAGCGACGGAGGTGCTCGATGTTCCAGGAGTTGGGGATGTCGACGCCATCGAGGTCGTACAGCCTGTACGAGCCTGGCCGAGTTACGGCTCTGACCATGTATGGTCTCTCCCATGGGGAAGAAAGTTTGTGCATGCCCTCCTTGCTCTGCTTGCGCCGAAGGACAAGGTCACCAACCGCGAAGAACGTGCCGTTGATGTTTTGGTTATAATATCGCCGTATCCCCTCCAGTATTTGGCCATGCGTACGCAGGAGGCCAAACACTCTTCTTCGAGTCTGTCGATGTCCTCTGCTCGTGCACCGTCGGACCTTTCTTCATTGTAGTTCTCAATTCTAGGAGCTCGGAAAATGACGTTGGCTGGTATCACTGCTTCTGATCTATAGACTATAAAGTATGGAGACACACCGGTATTCCGGCTAGGCTGTGTCCGCAAGCCCCAGACGACTGCTGGCAACTCATTGATCCAGTTTCCCGGACTTCTTTCGATGACTTCGTGTAGGCGCTTTTTGAGGGCGTCGAGTAACATTCCGTTTGCTCTTTCAACTTGTCCGTTAGCTCGAGGATGCGCCACCGAGACATACTTTACCACGATGCTTCTTTCGTCGCAGAAATCCCAGAAATCACTCCCGGTGAAAGTGGTGCCGAGGTCAGTGATGATGTTGTTCGGAAGGCCGAAACGATGAGAGATGTCATTGAAGAACTCCGCAGCTTTGGCCGCTGTTGCTTTCACCAATGGCTTGTACTCAATCCATTTGGAAAATTTGTCGATGGCGACGTACACGCAACGGTAGCCCCCCTAGCCGCCTTGAAAGGACCTATCATGTCGAGCCCCCACGTGGTGAAGGGCCAGGATGCAGGTATGGTCTGTAGCTCCTGCGCTGGGACATGTATCTGCTTCGCAAAAAACTGGCACGCCTCGCAGTGGCGTACAATCTTGTCAGCGTCCTGAACGGTGGTAGGCCAGTAGAATCCTGCTCGGAAAGCTTTGCCGACCAGGGTGCGTGAGGCTGCGTGGTTTCCACACATGTCTCCATGCACTTCTTAGAGTATCTTGATGCCCTCTTCGCGCGTGACGCACTTCTGGAATACTTCGCTCTTAGCGTTTTTATGCATGAGTTTGTTGTCGATGAGGACGTAATTCTTGGACCGTCTCATAAGACGTTTTGCTTCTATTTTGTCTTCGGGGATTTTGGCTTCGAGCAGATAGGCGATGAAGGGTGCCCTCCAATCATCTGTAGAATCAGAGATGCAAGCTGCTATCTGACCGGACGGATGCGCTTTGGCCTCTTCTTCTTCTGGGATGGAGGCACGGACCAAGTCTTGGACGAAGACGCCGGGAGGAATATCAGCTCGTGACGAACCGAGCTTAGATAGCTCATCGGCTGCTTGGTTTTTAGCTCGGACGACATGGTGAAACTCAATGCTGTTACAGTCTCATTCTTTATTCACCTGGTTGATAACCAAGGCAGAGTCCCCATACACCATCAGCCGTCGAATGCCGAGCTCGGAGGCGATCTATAGGCCTTGGATGGCAGCTTCGTATTCGGCAGTGTTGTTGGAGGCTTTGAAATAGATTCTTAATACGTAGCGGAGGTGTTCGCCAGTCGGTGATATGAGGAGTACGCCGGCGCCTGCGCCACCAATGCTGAGGGACCCGTCAAAATACATCGTCCAGTGTTCCTCATGCTCGGTGGGTACTTGCTCCTGCACTTCCGTCCATTCAGCGATGAAGGCAGCCAACACCTGAGATTTGATCGTCGTTCGGCTATGGAACTCCAGAGAATAAGTCCCCAGCTCTACAGCCTACTTCATGATTCTGCCATTGGCGTCTTTCTTGCTTAGGATGTTGCCGAGAGGATGTTGGGTGACCACTACAATTTGATGAGCCTCAAAATAGTGACGGAGCTTGCGTGATGTGACGAGGATGGCATAGATAAGCTTCTGGACCATCGGATAGTGAGCTTTGGACTGTTTAAGTCTTCGCTGATGAAATACACTGGTCGCTGAACCGGATATGCGTGACCATCTTCCTCCCGTTCGACGATTATCGCCGTGCTGACAACATTGCTTTTCGCGGCGATATAGAGGAGCAGAGTTTTGTGCTTTTTGGGTGCTGTAAGGAGCGGAGGATGTACCAGGAACTGCTTTAGGTCCTTGAAGGCCGGGTTGGCTTCTTCCGACCATACAAATTTTTCGCCTGCCTTGAGGAGCTTGAAGAAGGGGAGGCCTTTTTCGCCTAACCTGGAGATGAATCGGCTTAGGACCGCCATGCACCCAGTGAGCTTCTGAACATCCTTGACATTGGTCGGGGGCTTCATTCTCATGACGTCCTTGATCTTTTCTGGGTTGGGGAGTATGCCTCATTTGCTGATGATGTTGCTGAGCAGGTTGCCCGACGGTACGCCAAAAATGCACTTGGAGGGGTTCAGTTTCCATTGGAATTCATCCAACTTCTTGAAGACTGCTTCAAGGTTGGAGACGAGGTCTTCAGCCTTCCGGGTTTTTATGACGACGTCGTCGACATAAGTTGCGGCGATGTCGGGAATGAGATCCTTGAGGCATGCCTGGATGGCCCGTTGGTATGTCGCGCCAGCGTTCTTTAGGCCAAAGGACATGGCCTTGTAGTAGTAGGCCCTGACGGGAGTAATGAAGGAGGTTATCTCCTAGTCTTCTTCCTTCAAGGTGATCTGGTGGTAGCCGGAATAGCAGTCGAGGAAGCTGAGTAGCTCGCAACTGGATGTGGAGTCGACGACTTCATCGATACGGGGGAGACCGAAGGGTCTTTAGGACAGTGTTTGTTGAGATCGGTGTAATCAACGCACATTCTCCATTCATTATTCTTTTTTCTTACAAGGTCCGGATTGGCTAACCAATCGGGATGATACACCTCTTTTATAAAGTCGGCAGCTAGGAGCCGAGCTATTTCTACCCTAATAGCCTCCTTCTTGCTCGGAGAGAAATGCTGGAGCTTCTTCTTGATGGGCTTGGTGGTCTTCGTGATATTCAAGGAGTGCTCGATCAGCTCCCTCGGTACACCAGGCATGTCCGCGGGTTTCCATGCGAAAACGCTGACGTGCTTTCTAAGGAAGCTGACGAGCGCGTCTTCCTATTTGGGATCGAGGTCTGCCCCTATGCGAGTAGTCCTACTTGGTTCACCGAGAACGTGGACGATGTCCTTTGTCTCCTTGCTCTTGGTAGCAGCTCTGGGCGGGGTCTTCTCCGGGATGACCTGTTCTTCAGGTGCCAGCTTTTGTGCGTCCACTGCGCACGTATTCATCAGGATGGAGACGTCGGTGGCTTCTGCCACAGCGATGGCCTCCTTCTCGCAGTCATATGCGACTTGGAGGTTAGAGCGGACCGTGAGGATGCCTCTCCGTTGGCATCTTCATGACGAGGTAGGTATAGTTGGGGATGGCCCCAAACTTAGCCAAAGCTGGACGACCGAGTATGGCGTGATACGCGGCGTCGAAATCGGCCATCAAGAAGTCGATGTGCTCAATGAGGAAGCACTATGGTGTCCCAAACTGGATAGGCAGATTGATCTGTCCCAGTGGTACGAGGGCTGCGCTGGGACGATTCCTTAAAACGGGATCATGGTCGGCTCCAGTCTTCTGCTCGCAGTCCGAGCTCCTTGGCGGCTCCGGAGAACAGGATGTTGAGGCCACTGCCACCGTCGATCAGCACCTTGCGGAAGCATGTCTTGCATATCACCGGGTCGAGGACCAGTGGGAAGCGCCCTAAGTATGGGATCTCCGTCCACTGGTCTTCTCTGCTGAAGGTGATGGCCTTGTGCGACCAGGGGAAATCTTGGATCGGTGATGGAGGCGTCATGGTTGGCGACGGAGTTGACACGTCTAGCGATGAGCTTCTGCTCTCTCTTCGACTCCATGGCTATGCGGCCACTAATGTTCATGGAGACCGTTCGGTGAGCTTCAGTGAAGCCTGGAGGCTGGTCGTTATTGTCATCGCGCTTGTCTCTCTCGGACTCTATGCGAGCCCTCTTCTTGTCTTCTCCTTGGAACGCCCTGGAAAAACCATAACATTCTCTCATGGTATGCTTGTGGAACTTGTGGATGGGGCATTGACTATCGAGAAGCTTGTCGTAGGCCTCTTCATAATTGTGCTTCGGGGTTGGTTGGGTGTTCTAGATTTGGTAGTGGCAACGCCTTTCTCCAGCCCTAGAGCCTTTCGGTTCATCGTGGCGACATCGATCGGAGTGATGTTGCTCGTGGCGATCGCGTTCGCCGTGGTGGTGGTCTCGCCGGGCTCCTCGGTCGTCATGGCACCGATCAGATCGACGGTCGGTGTCCTCGCGGCGTGGTCGGTCGGGGAAGTGGAGGCAGCTATGGACGGAGTGGCGGGCCGCCTCGCTCCCCTCGGCGTACTTGTTGGCGATACGCAGCATCTCGACGATGGAGTCTGGTCTGCTGTGGTACAACTTCCTCTGGAGCTCCTCATCAGATCGGAGGCCACGTATGAAAGCGGAGATAGCTTCAGCATCCGTGACACCTGGAATGTTGTTTCTGGTTTCTGAGAAGTGCCGAATATAATCCCGCAATGATTCTCGCGACGCCTGCTGGAGCTTTTCAAGATCAAATTTTGTGCTAGGCTGCTTGCAAGTGGCACTGTAGTTGTTGATGAATTGCTCCCTCAACTGGTCCCAAGTGTCGATGGAGTTCGGCTTCAGGCTCAGCAGATAATTATTGGTGGATGTGTTGAGCATAACAGGCAAGTAATTCGCCATGACGTCGGAGTTCCCCCCGGCAGCTTTGACCGCGATCTCGTAGACCGTAAGCCACTTGGTGGGATCGGCGGTGCCGTTGTAGGTCTCGACGCCAATGACCTTGAAGTTCGGCAGCCAGCGTACTGCCTGGAGTTCTGCCGTGAAGGGGAGTCCAGGAGCATTTTTTTCGTTGACCGGAGGGCTGTGCGCCTCGTCATATTCTTTGCGGCACTCCGTCTCTGCTGAGTGCCTAGCTTCCCTCCGATTCTCGATGCGCCCCCGGAGATCTCTGGTCTTCAACTTTTCACAGAGGTCGGACTGGTTGACCTCCTAGTCTCCATCTTGGCAACGACGTCTTCGGCCGCCGCGGGAGTGACCACCATCGTCGTGAATGATCTCGGTGGCCGACGTAGTGGAATGTGATGGAGGTGGTAACTGGCGTTCTTCGTTGATCTGGACCTGGGCTGCCTAGAGGTAAGCCGTAAGGCGCTCCACTTCAGGTGTCGGGACCAGTATTTTGGCCTCTTCTATCACGACGGCGACGTTTACACTTGGTGTCTTGTAGACCTGGTGTTTGCCGACCAGATCAAATTCTGGCTCTAAGTTCCGCACTGTGGCCTTCCTTGCCTCGGCTTGCAGTTCGCGACACCGTCTTCGGTGGGTGTTTCTCCCCTCGCGGGCTGCTCGGGCCTCTTCAGTTTCATTCGGAGAAGGAGCGCTGTCATTGCTGATGGTGAGGATGGATCCGCCGATCAACCGTCCAGTAGGAGGTGGCAGATCAGTGAGATCGCCGCCTTCCATGTCGTCGAGGTTAAAGCAGTCGTTGTCGGCGATGATGAAGCTGGAGCTGGTGCCGACGTGCTCGGGGGAAGTGTGGCCGGAGGAGCGTAGTGGATGCGTGAAATTGGAAGCCGCGTTCCGCAGATCTAATGGCATATAGACACTCGGGAGGTCGTGGTCGGAGGCCCTTGAAAGCGTGACTGCTCGGGGTCGTAGCTCGACGATGCGTCCCCGAGGAGTGATGATGATGGCCAGAGTCATGTCCCGGCGAAGCAGAGAAGGTCGTTGCACAGTCGATGGACGCTGAAAGAGATCTGCAGTCGACTCCAAGATCTGGAGACTTTCGGACGGGCCTTGGGAGATCTAATCAGGTCGTCGTTATCGATGGTCTTCCGGATGTAGCGTGGGAGCTTTCTTGTCGGGACGGAGGTTGCTCGAGGAGTCAGAGTAGATGCGATCTAGGCCGCATCTAGGATTTTTCCTTCACTGCCGGGACCGATGATGCAGGTGATGGATCCCACCGTGAAGGTCTGGCCTGGCGTCGGGAGCTCGATGGAGCTTGAAAAAATCACCTTGATTGCCATGGATCAGGAAGCACACCCCCTACTTGGCGCGCCAACTGTCGACGGAATACCGGCGATAGTCTACCGAGGGGTATGCCCAAGGTAGTAGATTGATCGGTGAAGGTGCACCTGAGACGAGCAAGAGCTACGTTGGTAGCGTGAGACACGAGATTTATACAGGTTCAGGCCGACGCTAGGAGTAATACCCTACGTCCTGTGTGTTGCTATATTGTATTGCTAGTAGATGAGATGAACTGAAGGGATCACTTGCCCGTCTTATATAGTCTAGGGGCAGGGTTACAAGTCGGTTTTACCATACATATCAGATTACAATCCTCGCCGAATAAGGAAACAAATCGGCTAGATATCAGGAAAGATATTTCCTTGTCCGCCAAGTCTTCGGCGGATACACGTGATCTTCAGGAGAACATGTAGATGACGCGTCCTTGACAGTCTGGGCCTGATCGGATGACTCGGCCCATGTTTAGCCATGCGGGTATACGGGTCTATACCCCCACACTCTTAGAGACCTATCGGTGCTCATCAACGCCGATGTCGAAGCTAGCTGGATCTGTTTGCTCTGCGCTTCTAGGACCGTTCTAACTTCGCTGGTGTGCTGAGTGCGAGCCAAATTTTGCGCCAACACTAAAAAACACAGATTCAGCAAAACTCATGGAATTCTGTCAGTTTAAACACTATTCTAGGTGGTGGCTCTCAATTATATCCTTTTTCATGATTGGTTGATGGGTAAAATCATATAATAACTAGCATCAACAAGCTCCCCCACAGTAGATCTTTGCTCATCCCGACTAAAGGATGGAATTATGCAATCTTAACTTCAGGACTAGACATGAGCATTTCACCATTCCCAGTCATACCTATACTACAGGATTCATTGTGTCTACCATGAAACTTTGAGCGGTTGAAAGAGCAGCACCGTGGCAAGTTCGCAGACCGTCCATTTTTCTTTAAATCGCGCAGGTGACGAACTGGAACCTTCTTTCCTTCTTCTCGGTCGTCGCCGGCAAGAACTTGGTGCCGGTTGAAATTAGTCATCGTCGAGCCATCTCAATCCGATTCCCTTAGTCACTGAAGCCGTCTTACCCTTGCGCCCCTACCTAGATAACCTGAGCCACTCCCCGTCACCCTAAGCAGCCGCGCCACTCTTTCTTCTTTAGCGCTGGCCCGAAGCTCCGCCGCAACCCGCTCGCCATGGCCAACCATCCGTGGTCTTCCTCTAACTTTTAATTCTTGTGTTTATGATTCAATCTTGCGTCAGGAAGCTCGTGGAGGTGGTGGTTCATCTGTTCCTACACAGGGTGAGCCAGAACGTCGATGGAGTCATCGGAACGTGCCACCGCCGCCTCGGTGATCATCGCCAGCCCTACCCGGTGCCTCTCTGCTTCAACCAACGAGAGCAGCATGCCTGGGTGAGCCTCTGGATGCTTCCAGTATAGCTGGTTACCCTCATGGAGCTTCGTCTTCGCCAGAACGAGCCGCGCCACCATCGCCGTGCCGCCATGGTCACCACTGTCGTGTCTGGAGGTCGAGTTTTGCCAAACCAAGTGCACCGTTAGAGTCTTTGTCGGTCGGGGGGCTTTGTGGCCCGCTGCCACCCCCTCAGCTGTTGCTGGCAGCTCGCGGCCTTGGCCGGAGTTGACCTTGCCGGCCAGCAGCCATGGCTGCAGTCCTCTGGCTGGCCAGAGCGGGCCGGGGAGTGGCTAAGCTGTGTTGGGCTAGGCCTTTCTGTGCAGGGACGTGTGAGGGAGATGGAGGGAAAGTTGGGCCGTCTGCTGGGCTGTGTGGGTCGGTCCAGTGGCGCGGCTCAGGTTTACTGCAAGTGTTTTTCTATTTCCTAGAATCATAAACATTGTTAAGTTTTATTTATATTGTGAAACAATAATTAGAGCCCCAAAAATTGTGAAATAATTTTTGTAGCTTCTCTGTGATACATTGAATTTATAAAAAATATGAAACCAGAAATTTAAGCACTTTCTGTATGTATGAAAAATGCCTATTTTAATTATAAAATGATACTTCTATGATTTTTGTAGCCTAATATATATACCCAAAAATCATGAAATTTATTGTGCCACTGTTATTTGCTGTAAACTACCACAAAAATTTGCAAGTAATTTGGACACAGTTTAATTATTCATAATTTGTACCTAATTATAAAATTGATAAAAATCAATTATAGACCCTATTGTGTGACTTTTGGATTGTGTGATGATCCTGGATCATCAAACCAATATGATCCTTGGCACTTTACTGAATGGTTTTCTGATTAACTGGATAATAGGAATTAAAAGGAATGTTAATAATGATTAATATAGCTAATGGAAATATTAATTAGGCTTTTAACGACTGTTAAAATGGTCAATAAACTAGTTATGTAACAACAACATTGATTAGTGAGGTCTTGATTACAACTTTATCATGAGGGAAAGTTGTACTCAAGGTCTGTAGGTTAATATTTGATTTATTTTACTATTCATGTCATCTCACACCATCATTGAGCATGCATTATTACTTCACGTGTAGTGACTGAGGGCGAGGAAATTAAGACTGAATAAGTGACTATTGATGAGGCTTCTGTTATTGTTGGTGGGTTTGATATCTGTGGTACTAATCCAGATCCGTCCCTCCCTGCAAACCAAGGCAAACCCCGGTGCATTAACCCCTCCTTGTTATTTGCAAAGTTTATCACCTTGAGTTAATCTACTGCATTAGGTGATAAGAGTTGGTTGTTACCTACTTGCTGCATTACCATCCTTGATGAACTGATTATAAACCTTGACACCTGACTTAAATGCAAATGTTTGGAAAATGCTTAGCCCTACTTAATTAGTTAAGCTTTTATGAAATGCTATTTTGTATGCTATGATGATATATTATGAAAAGTAATATTGAATTTGACAGGTCAATAGACTTGCATTGAGAAAGAGTCTCAATGTAGTGTTTCTGACTGACTCCAACGGAACCAATTAGGGGTCGTTCATTGTAGGACTACTGTGATCAAGACTTACAACAAGCCACATACTACGGGAAGCCCTGGCTCCAGCAATTCTAGTTCTTGAACCGACAACCGCTTGTTGGTGGTCCTTATGGATAAAATTTATACCACCAACTTAGACTAAAAAGAGGATTAACAATCATATTCTAGCACATATGCCTTTACTACTAACAAGTTTCACTTGTACCCCTAGCATTCATGTTTTACAGGTTTTATGGCATAACAAGTGGAAATACGCATCAACATGAAGAAAGCGCAAAGTCAAAATACGAATCCAACAAATGCGCAACCAAAGAATACTAAAGAAGCCTACCTTCAAAGCATAACTGGATCCATCCGCAACCAAGGGAGAGGCCCAGGCCCAGGGAGCAACCGACCACCCGAAGGCGGTGGCTAGATGGTGCTCCCCAGGGATCGACCGCCCCCGGGGGCGGCCGCCCCCCAGGTGGAGCTTCCCGGGCCCATCTTCAGCCACAGTACTCAAGGCGGTTTGCTGATGGCGGTTTCACTTGCTTCCATGTTTAGAACGCCCAAACCGTCATAGTTTCAATATAAATAGAGGGTGCTCCATCCCCTTCAACACACACATCATTTGGAGTCATCTACCTCACACCTCTCACTTGTATCTTTAGAATAGTTATAGTAGTTTGAGCAAGGCAAGAGCTATCAAGGAGAGCTTGTCTCCTTGGGAGAAAAGGATCATCTTGGTATGAATACAATTCGATCTTCTTCCATGAGCAAGTTCTTATCATACTTATACGATTGTGCATATGAACTAGAGTCTAGCTATGATCTTGTTATGAGCATAGTATATGAGCTAGAATATAGTTTCTATATCATGTTCTTGACTTGTTCATCATCGTTCTTCATTGTTCATTGAATTAGTATGAATAGAGGAAGAACTAGGAATGAGGTGATGATTCGTCGTGTTGTCATGGCTGCTCTTAACCTAGCCTGTCAATCCGAAGGGTTGGGGTCTGCGGGGGTTAGGAGTTGTTTCCAAGTACGTGAGCATGGTGCTCAGGTATGTGGAGATCGGCGAATATGTCGGTATCCCACGGGCAGAGGGGTAGGTGGACAGGTGGTGATAGCCCTGTCCATCCCTAGCATTCCCCCACGTTCGGATATTGAGTAGGAGTTCATAAAGTCTCTATCGGCTGGCAGACCAGCTGCAGGGATCTCCCTATCACCCCAGACTTAGTCCTGATACTAGAATTACT
Organism: Eremochloa ophiuroides; assembly: GCA_038502445.1. Lineage (NCBI taxonomy): Eukaryota > Viridiplantae > Streptophyta > Magnoliopsida > Poales > Poaceae > Eremochloa > Eremochloa ophiuroides. The sequence continues at coordinate 41,772 of JAHLJS010000175.1, forward strand.
AATTAGATGATCTGCTAACAGTTCTTTGCATAATTGTATATGACCAATGCCTGCTCAGTTAGATATATTCTTTTATTCTTTATTTTCCTTTTATCCTTGAGGTTGATCCATATGTGTGTCCACTATCTTGAAATCATGTCTTGTTCCTGTTTACTCTATGCCTACCATTGCACTCAATAAGTGATCATGTTTACACCACGCTTGATGCATATTGCCCTCTTACGGGAAATTATAAATACGACACCCTACTCACGGGTTGAAATGCTACAATAATAGTTCTGTGCGCTTGCAGAGTTATCTTATTTCTTACTGAGCTATCGATTGGCGTACCTAAGTACCATTACTTAAGGATTGTAATTCTTGTGCACCCCATGGCGCCGTGTCACAGTTTTGCATATCGTAAGTAATGACGGTTAGGAAGGCCAATCCGGCACTTCTAACTGCTATTACCAGACTGCACTACCTAGGCCGGCGCCTTTAAGAGCCAAGGGTTACCTTTCTAAATTAATGGTGGTTGGGGATGCCAACAAGCATTTCTAGCGCCGTTGCCTGGGATGGACTTTTAGTCTATCTTTTGTAACGATGTTAAAAAATACCAACACCACGCACTAGGAGTGGAGAGATGGCGAGAGTAGTGTGTACCCTCGTGGCTAGCGAGCTGGATTGGAGGTGTACTGTGCTCTCGGGTGGTGTAGGACCGGTTTAGGTTTAGAGGAGCCATGGGAGATAGGGTTGACATATGCAAGCTTAGGTGCTACATATGCAGTGTGGATATGGATCCCCAGCTGGGTTTTCATCGATTCGAATCGTCGTTGCTCCTCGGATATGGAGACTTGATCCTTCGACCATACATCAAAGAGTTGTTCGGATCCAGGGGTAAAAATGGAATAAGGAATTGAAATGGATGACTTATGAATCAACTTAGAGTCAGGCATAAGCTATAATCTTGAGATAAAACTTGAAAGTAGCACTCAAGATAGAGAGCTTTTCTACAAAATTACTTTGATTCTTGCTAAAACCTCTCCTTGATTCCCCTCATCCTGCATTCCTGAGTCTTCTCCCTACTTTTTAGTCGGGTAAGTCTTGCGGAGTACCCTAGGTCTATTTCGAACCTTGTTGTATGACTGTTTTCTAGGAAGATGTTGAGGAGGAAACGGATGAAGAATGAAGAGCTAATCCCTTGGGCAGGGATATTTATGTAATATATATGTTGTATAAGCTACTCCTCTACTGCCACTACTTTATTTTGGTTTGTAATTGCACTTATGTTTAAATTTTAAACAACTGGTTTGTAATATTACGTAATGTAAGACTTCCACACCTGTACTCTGATGTATATTTTGTATGAAATGTTGTACTCTGCAATTTCATCGCAATTGGATCCTAACCAGAGATACGGGTCTCTGTGTAAACCTGGCAGACCCTTGTTATTTGGGTCACATGCACGGCTGTCAAAGGTCTTTGGGACGACGTGCGTGTGGGCCATATAACTTAGGAGGTTCTATTACTTGGATTCCAAGGAAAGCTTCACAAAGATGAATGAAGAGAGCAATGTGAAAGATCGAGTTGGGATGAAGGTTGCAAAGAGAGATCTCGTAGTATTTGTGTAACTTGTGCGGAAAAGGATGACAAGGCACCCCGAAACCACGGGTGAAATAGTCAGTGAAAATGATGAGCTCAATGGTATTCGGCATGCGATAGGTCTTACCGCTTGGAGGACGCCACCCGGCAATCACCTGATCAGGAAGAACACACTTAACCACCAGATCTTGAAGCATTTTCTTCGTCACCAAGGATTTGTGCCATTCAGCATCCAGTTGCAGTTCGTCGGCCGCTGTCGCCTTTTTCTTCTTAGGGGGAACGCTGAAAGCCCATGTTTGGTTTTGGATAATTGATGAAACCTAGTTTGCTAACGATTGCTCTAAGTGTTTTATGAGAATTAATTAGCAAACAACAAGATGGAGCAAAGGACCGGGTCGGTGGAGGCCACAAGTGAAGGGCAATGACGGCATCCATACAAATGGTATAAGTCCATCATCAAAAGGAGTCCACAAGCTTCATCAAGAGATGGTGAAAAAGCTAGGAGCTCAAGGCAAAGGTATAATTCATAGGAGCTCTTTTGCTTTTGGTGATCAAGACTCCATAGAGGGAGTGATCACATTTAGGATAGATAGCCGTACTATCAAGAGGGGCGAAATAGTTGATGAAATACGGTTATCAAGTGCCACTAGGTGTTCATGATCATTGCATATGCATATAGATGCTAGTGACACTAACTTGACCCGTGGAAAACTCTTTGAAAAGGCTAACACACATGCACCTAAGTGAGAGATACTTTAGAAGTGTTAGTACCTTAAGAAACGGGGTGAAGTTTGAGGGTTAGAGAGGGTTTGGTCGGCAGGATTCGGCGAATTTCGGAGACATTCAAATAGAAAAACTAGCGTCGGACCGTATTGTCACAGAGCGTCGGACCATTAGCCTCAGTCCGACGGCTAACACTGCTGAGAGCGTCGGACGCTCAGTTCCTGAGCGTCGGACCATTAGCCGAAGCGTCCGACGGTGCAGTTCGTGCGAGAGATAACACGTGGCGAGCTCTGAGAGCGTCGGACTCTCGGCGTTAGTCCGACGGTGAGCGTCGGACCAACGTCCGACGGTTTTCAGGGCTCGGGGAGCTCTCTGGAAACGTCGGATGGCCGCGATCGTTGGTCCGACGGCTTCGTCCCGCTGAGTCCGACGGTGTCAGCTGAGGGCGTCGGACCGTTTGTTTTAGTCCGACGATTATACCGTCCGACGGTTCGTTTAGCGCGAGAAGTTAGCCGTTGTGATCCAACGTTCGACTTCAAGCGGCTAGTGACACGTGGCATTCATCCGGGGCGTCGGACCGTGCTGTTTAGTCCGACGGTCTGGCCGTCGGACAGTCCGACGGTACGCAGAAAAGTTTAAACGGCTAGTTCTTTGTGTGTGGTTTATAAATAGTCACTTGGCCGGTTTGGGGAGGATCTCTTGGCACTCCTAAACATCATAACGTACTTGTGAGCCTTCCCACTCCACTCTCACTCATCCTACTTGATTGTGTTCATCATTTGGTGAGTTTGGAGAGCATCAAGTGCATTGCATTGATAGAGATCATCTAGAGGCACTTGGTAGTGGTGATTCGCAGCGGTTTCTCTTGTTACTCTTGGAGTTTGCCGACTCCTAGACGGTTTGGAGCTGCGAGGATCGTTGAGGGGAGTTGGTGATTGTCTCCGCCTCCGATCGGTGAAGTTGTGAGGGGTTCTTGAGCCTATCCCCGCGGGAGATCGCGAAAGGCATCTTTAGTGGATTGCTCATAGCTTGGTGGATCCCCATCTTGTGTTGGTTGTGCGGCACCCTTGAGAAGGGTTTGGCGTGTGATGCCAATTAGCGCGTGAACCTCCAAGTGGGTGTATCGCTACAACGAGGACTAGCTTGCCGGCAAGCAAGTGAACCTCGGTAAAAAATCTTGTGTCATCTCTCTACCGAGGATTTCCGTTGAATTTGATTGATTGGTTATATTGGACTTCATATCTTCTCTACACCGGGGGTATTGAAATCACCTTCTCTCTTTACTTTTGTGTACTTACTCTCGTGTGTAGCTTGTTAGTTAGTTGCTCACTTAGGAGTAGTGTTTAGTAGTGACATAGCCTTTGAGAGTGAACTAGTGATCATAGTGTAGTATACTTGTCTAGGTGGCTTGCATAGTGTAGTTTAGAGCTAGTGCTTTGCAAAGCTTGCTATTGTTACTAATCGGCTTGTGAAGTGTTGTTTGTAGATTTTTTATAGGCTATTCACCCCCCCTCTAGCCATTTAGGACCTTTCAAGTGGTATCGGAGCCGAGGCACCGTTGATTTGAGGCTTAACAACCTACGGTGTAAAAATGGCTCAACTCAACATTCGCATCAACAACACCAAGAAGCCACCCCAATTTGATGGCATAAATTATGCATATTGGAAGAGCAAGATGACCTCACACATCAAGTCAATCAATAGAGAGGTTTGGAAGGTTGTGGAAACAAAGATTGAGATTGCCAATGCGGCCAATCCCACAACCGCCGAAGAAAGATTGCTTCAACTCAATGACATTGCGGTTTGTGCTATTCATGAGGCCGTAGATGAAAAAGTGTTTGAGCAAATCAAGAACATTGAGAGTGTTCATGAAGCTTGGAAGAAGCTTGAGGAATCATATGAGGGCACCAAGGGTGTAAAGGCCGCCAAAGCATATATCTTGAAGGACAAGTTTGCAAGCTTCAAGATGAAGGATGATGAAACCGTGCCGGAGATGTTCCATAGATTGCAAGTCATTGTGAATGATCTCAAGGCCGTGGATGAAGAGGTGAAGGATAGTGACTTCTCCATGAAGTTCTTGAAGAGCTTGCCCAAGCGGTTTGCCACATTGATCACGGTCTTAGTGAAGACAACATTGAGTGAATTGACTCCAAATCAAGTGCTAGCGGAGGTGATGACCGATGATGCTTATAGAGATGATGATGATGATAAAGAGGAGTTGATCAATAAGAAGAAGAAAGAAAAAGATGAAGACTCCAAAGATGAGAAGAAGAAGAGTGTGGCATTCAATGCCACATCCTCATCAAAGGGCAAGAGCAAGGCCAAAGAAGAGTCAAGTGAAGATGCCTCTAGCACAAGTGAAAGTGATGAAGAAATGGCCCTTCTAGTAAGAAGATTTGGCAAGTTCATGAAGAAGAAGGGCTACCGGGCAAGAAGAAAGAAGAATGCAAGAAGATTTGATGGTCCAAGAAGATGCTTCAATTGTGGAAGCAAAGATCACTTGGTAGCCGATTGCCCACACTCAAGTGAAGATGATCACAAGGGCAAAAAGAAGAACAAGCATGAGAAGAAGGAGAAGAAAGAGAAGAAGGAATCTTCATACAAGAAGAAGAAGAACTATTCTCATGTGGTGACATGGGATAGTGATGCCTCTTCAAGTGATGAAGAGAGTGATGATGATAAGAAGAGAAAGAGGAAGGCACATGCAAGCATTGCCATTCATGACAAGCCTTCCATCTTCGACACTCCTTCTTGCTTCATGGCTAAGGGCTCTAAGGTATCATCCGACACCGAATCTAGTGATGATGATAGTGATGATGACCTAACAAAAGAAGAATTAATTAAAATGCTTGATGATGCACGTATTCATTTTGATAAACTTAGAAAGGAATGCAAGGGCTTGCGCAAGGATAAACAATCCATTGAGCAAGAACTTGAGGAACTTAGAGCATCTTATGAGAGTCTAAAGGAAGACCATAAGAAGCTCCAAAAGGTTCACACTAAGCTTGATGAAGCTCATTCTTCTCTAGTTGAGCAAAATGAAGACTTGCAACAACAAGTGCAAAAGAAAGAAACTAAAACTTGCAACATAGGTGTAACATGTGACATATCTTGTGAACCTATTGTTGTTACCACTAACCCTTCTTGTAGCACTTCCACTACTACTACCTCACCCACTAGTGACCCTTCACTAGTAGTTGAGAACAAGAACCTAAAGGAGGAGGTTAAAAAGCTCAATCACTCCTTAGCTAAGGCTTATGGTGGTGAGGACCGCTTGCTTATGTGCTTGGGTAGCCAAAGGGCATCTCTCCACAAAGAGGGATTGGGCTATACCCCCAAGAAAGGCAAAACCGCCTTTGCTCCTCACAAGACTTGTTTTGTGAAGAGAAATGGCCGGTATTGCACAAAATGCAAGCAAGTTGGTCACTTAGAGCAAGATTGCAAAAACAAGAAATCCAATGCTTATGTATCCTCAATTAAGTTTGATTCTTGCTACGTTCTCACAAAGGGCTCAAATGGTGTGAAGGCTAAGTTTGTTGGTACATCCATGTTGGGTCCAAAGAAGAAGACCATTTGGGTACCAAAGAGCTTAGTCACTAACCTTCAAGGACCCAAGCAAGTTTGGGTACCTAAAAGGAATTGATCTCTTTTTGTAGGTCAATTACAAAGCCGGAGGGAGGCATTGGGTGCTTGATAGTGGATGCACTCAACATATGACGGGTGATTCTAGTATGCTTGGCTCTCTCAACACAAGTGCAAATAGTGGCTATGATGCAATCACATTTGGTGACAACAAGAAAGGGAAAGTGAGAGGACTTGGTAAAATTGCTATCTCCAATGATATGTCTATCTCAAATGTGTTGCTAGTTGAAAGTTTGAATTTCAATTTACTCTCGGTTGCACAACTTTGTGATCTTGGTTTCAAGTGCATATTTGGGGTTGATGATGTTGAAATTGTTAGTGTTGATGGGTCAAATTTGATATTCAAAGGGTTTAGATATGACAACCTATATCTTGTGGATTTCAATGCTAGTGAAACTCAATTGTCAACTTGTTTGATCACTAAGTCAAGTTTGGGTTGGTTATGGCATAGAAGGCTTGGTCATGTTGGAATGAAACAATTGAACAAACTAGTGAAGCATGATCTAGTTAGAGGCTTGAAAGATGTCACTTTTGAGAAAGATAAGCTTTGTAGTTCATGTCAAGCCGGCAAACAAGTTGGAAATACACATCCTAAGAAGAGCATGATGAGTACTAGTAAAGCTTTTGAGCTCTTGCATATGGACTTGTTTGGACCAACCACATATACTAGCATTGGTGGGAGTAAGTATGGATTTGTGATTGTGGATGACTATACTAGATATACATGGGTATTCTTTCTAGTTGACAAGAGTGAAGTGTATGATATATTCAAATCTTTTGTCAAGAGAAGCCAAAATGAGTTTGAAACAACCATCAAGAAAGTTAGAAGTGACAATGGTAGTGAATTCAAGAATACCAAGATTGATGAATTGTGTGATGAGTATGGCATTGGACATCAATTCTCACCCAAATATACACCACAATCAAATGGCATTATTGAAAGGAAGAATAGAACCTTGATAGATATGGCAAGATCAATGCTAAGTGAATACAATGTTAGTCATTCTTTTTGGGCCGAAGCAATCAACACCGCTTGCTATTACATCAACCGCTTATATTGCCATGGTATGCTTGCAAAAACTCCTTATGAGCTATTGAATGGTTGAAAGCCCAACATTGCATATTTTCGGGTTTTTGGTTGCAAATGCTACATTCTCAAGAAAGGCACAAGATTGAGCAAGTTTGAAAAGAAATGTGATGAAGGTTTCTTACTTGGTTATTCAACCACAAGCAAGGCATATAGAGTTTGGAATTTGGCTAGTGGTACTCTTGAGGAGGTACATGATGTTGAATTTGATGAAACCCAAGGCTCTCAAGATGTAGTTGAAAATCTTAGTGACGTGAGAGGCAATGACTTGGCAAATGCAATGAAAGATATGGATATTGGTGATATTAGGCCGAGGCAAGTCAATGATGATGAAGATGATGGTGCAATTCATACTAGTATGCAAGTTGAAAGTGCAAGTGACTCACAAGATCAATCTCAAGTGCAAGATCAACAAGCTAGTTCATCTCAATCCAATGATCAAGTTCCTATTCTTCAACCGGTCTCTATTGCAAGGGATCATCCTTTGGATCAAATCATTGGTGGTATTCAAAGTGGAGTTCAAACTAGAGCAAGACTAGCTCAAATTTGTGAGCATTTCTCATTTGTGTCAACCATAGAGCCAACCAAGATTGAGGAAGCATTGAAAGATGTTGATTGGGTTAATGCTATGCATGAAGAGAACAACAATTTCACAAGAAATCAAGTTTGGGAGCTAGTGGAAAGACCAAAGAAACACAATGTGATAGGAACAAAATGGGTCTTTAGAAACAAGCAAGATCAAGATGGCATAGTAATAAGGAACAAGGCTAGATTGGTTGCACAAGGTTATACTCAAGTAGAGGGTCTTGATTTTGGAGAAACCTATGCACCGGTTGCTAGATTGGAGGCCATTAGAATCTTATTAGCCTATGCTTGTGCCCACAACATCAAGTTATATCAAATGGATGTCAAGAGTGCATTTCTAAATGGGTACATCAATGAGTTGGTTTATGTGGAACAACCTCCTGGATTTGAAGATGTGAAGAAGCCCAACCATGTATACAAGCTAAGAAAGGCATTGTATGGTTTGAAGCAAGCACCTAGAGCATGATATGAGAGATTGAGAGATTTCTTGCTCTCAAAAGGGTTCAAAATGGGAAAGATTGATACAACTCTCTTCACTAAGAAGCTTGGCAATGATTTATTTGTGTTGCAAATATATGTGGATGATATTATCTTTGGATCAACAAATCAAGATTTTTGTGAAGAATTTGGAAATATGATGGCAAGTGAGTTTGAAATGTCCATGATTGGTGAGCTTAGCTACTTCCTTGGTCTTCAAGTTAAGCAAATGAAGAATGGTACATTTGTAAGTCAAGGCAAGTACATAAGGGACATGGTGAAGAAATTTGGATTGGAACATGCAAAGCCCATGAATACTTCTATGGCAACTAATGGGCATTTGGACTTGGATGATAGTGGAAAAATGGTAGATCAAAAGCTATATAGATCAATGATTGAAAGTCTCCTTTATGTGACCGCATCTCGACCGGATGTTATGTTTAGTGTGTGCATGTGTGCAAGATTTCAAGCCTCACCAAGAGAAAGTCATTTGAAAGCCGTAAAGAGAATATTGAGGTATTTGAAGGGCACACAAGATGTTGGGTTGTGGTATCCTAAGGGGTCCAACTTTGAGCTTATTGGATATTCGGACTCCGACTATGCCGGTTGCAAGGTGGATAGAAAGAGCACTAGTGGAATTTGTCAATTGCTTGGAAGGTCACTTGTATCATGGTCTTCAAAGAAGCAAAATAGTGTTGCTCTCTCAACGGCCGAAGCGGAGTACATTAGTGCCGGAAGTTGTTGTGCACAATTGCTTTGGATGAAGGCAACCTTGAGTGATTTTGGATTGAAATACAAGAAAGTGCCTTTGCTATGTGACAATGAGAGTGCTATCAAGCTAACCAACAACCCCGTGCAACATTCAAGAACAAAGCACATTGACATAAGGCATCACTTCATTAGAGATCATCAAATCAAAGGGGATATTGCAATTGAAAGTGTTGGCACCGAAGATCAATTAGCGGATATCTTTACCAAGCCACTTGATGAGTCAAGATTTTGCAAGTTGAGAAATGAGCTAAACATACTAGACTACTCCAACATGAAGTGAAAAGCATCCTACATTATATGACATGCCTCTCCTTCGACTAAAGCAAGGTAAAATTGGTTGACATGGCATTCATACTTTGATAAGGATTTGTCTAGTTCATGTAGACATAAAATGCATGTTATAGGCTCATTCATGAAAAATCAAATGCTTTCATGTATATATGGTACCACTTTTGTTCTTTATGCTTGTATGATCAAGTGGTAGCATATGACATATTGATGGGCTTGCAAACCTAGTGTTGAATCTAAAACATGAGCTCATGATGTGTAACTTAACATGGTCAAGATAACCCTACAAGTGAGGTGTGAAGAAGCTTGTCCTTGGATCAAACTTAGTTACATATTCTAGGCAAGTAATCTAGATTGAACCAATGTGAAAATGAACTAAACCCCATTTATTGACTTGATATTCCCATAATTTGTACCATTTTTGGTGATTGTTGACAAAGGGGGAGAAGAAAGTCACAAAGATAAGAAAGGAAAGGGGTCAATTAAAAATTTGAAAGCACACAAGTAGGGGGAGCAAGCTCATTAATAAGTTGTTGCATTTGTGTATGCATTAACATATGAAATGTTGCATTGTCAAAACTTCAATTCCTATACTTGTTTGAATTGATGAAATGATTAGAAATAGGATTTGAATGGTGATTTGACAAACTAGCATGCATAGGACTTATACATCATACAAAGTACCTCTTTTACTTAAATGTTGATCTCACGAGGTATTTTGAGTTTGTGATGCATGACTAGCAAACAATGGTGCTAAGGATGGTATATTTCCGCAACTCCGATGGTATCACGCTTCAAAGGTCCATTCTATATACCTTAGCATCATTTGATAGTAGTAGCTCACCCAAACTTTCTAATTCATGCATATGTGAAAAATTGAACCAAACACAAGGAATCACATATGTAGGGGGAGCTAATACTACCAAAGTGCAAACTTGGTTTTCATTTCATATCTTTGTGAAGGTTGTCATCAATTACCAAAAAGGGGGAGATTAAAAGCCCATGTTTGGTTTTGGATAATTGATGAAACCTAGTTTGCTAACGATTGCTCTAAGTGTTTTATGAGAATTAATTAGCAAACAACAAGATGGAGCAAAGGACCGGGTCGGTGGAGGCCACAAGTGAAGGGCAATGACGGCATCCATACAAATGGTATAAGTCCATCATCAAAAGGAGTCCACAAGCTTCATCAAGAGATGGTGAAAAAGCTAGGAGCTCAAGGCAAAGGTATAATTCATAGGAGCTCTTTTGCTTTTGGTGATCAAGACTCCATAGAGGGAGTGATCACATTTAGGATAGATAGCCGTACTATCAAGAGGGGCGAAATAGTTGATGAAATACGGTTATCAAGTGCCACTAGGTGTTCATGATCATTGCATATGCATATAGATGCTAGTGACACTAACTTGACCCGTGGAAAACTCTTTGAAAAGGCTAACACACATGCACCTAAGTGAGAGATACTTTAGAAGTGTTAGTACCTTAAGAAACGGGGTGAAGTTTGAGGGTTAGAGAGGGTTTGGTCGGCAGGATTCGGCGAATTTCGGAGACATTCAAATAGAAAAACTAGCGTCGGACCGTATTGTCACAGAGCGTCGGACCATTAGCCTCAGTCCAACGGCTAACACTGCTGAGAGCGTCGGACGCTCAGTTCCTGAGCGTCGGACCATTAGCCGAAGCGTCCGACGGTGCAGTTCGTGCGAGAGATAACACGTGGCGAGCTCTGAGAGCGTCGGACTCTCGGCGTTAGTCCGACGGTGAGCGTCGGACCAACGTCCGACGGTTTTCAGGGCTCGGGGAGCTCTCTGGAAACGTCGGACGGCCGCGATCGTTGGTCCGACGGCTTCGTCCCGCTGAGTCCGACGGTGTCAGCTGAGGGCGTCGGACCGTTTGTTTTAGTCCGACGATTATACCGTCCGACGGTTCGTTTAGCGCGAGAAGTTAGCCGTTGTGATCCAACGTTCGACTTCAAGCGGCTAGTGACACGTGGCATTCATCCGGGGCGTCGGACCGTGCTGTTTAGTCCGACGGTCTGGCCGTCGGACAGTCCGACGGTACGCAGAAAAGTCTAAACGGCTAGTTCTTTGTGTGTGGTTTATAAATAGTCACTTGGCCGGTTTGGGGAGGATCTCTTGGCACTCCTAAACATCATAACGTACTTGTGAGCCTTCCCACTCCACTCTCACTTATCCTACTTGATTGTGTTCATCATTTGGTGAGTTTGGAGAGCATCAAGTGCATTGCATTGATAGAGATCATCTAGAGGCACTTGGTAGTGGTGATTCGCAGCGGTTTCTCTTGTTACTCTTGGAGTTTGCCGACTCCTAGACGGTTTGGAGCTGCGAGGATCGTTGAGGGGAGTTGGTGATTGTCTCCGCCTCCGATCGGTGAAGTTGTGAGGGGTTCTTGAGCCTATCCCCGCGGGAGATCGCGAAAGGCATCTTTAGTGGATTGCTCGTAGCTTGGTGGATCCCCATCTTGTGTTGGTTGTGCGGCACCCTTGAGAAGGGTTTGGCGTGTGATGCCAATTAGCGCGTGAACCTCCAAGTGGGTGTATCTCTACAACGAGGACTAGCTTGCCGGCAAGCAAGTGAACCTCGGTAAAAAATCTTGTGTCATCTCTCTACCGAGGATTTCCGTTGAATTTGATTGATTGGTTATATTGGACTTCATATCTTCTCTACACCGGGGGTATTGAAATCACCTTCTCTCTTTACTTTTGTGTACTTACTCTCGTGTGTAGCTTGTTAGTTAGTTGCTCACTTAGGAGTAGTGTTTAGTAGTGACATAGCCTTTGAGAGTGAACTAGTGATCATAGTGTAGTATACTTGTCTAGGTGGCTTGCATAGTGTAGTTTAGAGCTAGTGCTTTGCAAAGCTTGCTATTGTTACTAATCGGCTTGTGAAGTGTTGTTTGTAGATTTTTTATAGGCTATTCACCCCCCCTCTAGCCATTTAGGACCTTTCAAACGCGCTCGCCCTTCCTGGTGGCCATGGAGCAAGGGATGTGGTTTCTATGGCGGAGAAAGGCGAATCGAAGATTGCCAAAAGGAATTGGTGATTTGCACAAGAACCGAGAAACCCTAGATGCAGGGGTTGCGGAACCAACAAGAACGGGGAGGTTGACTGATTTTGACTAGGAGGTGAACCGTTTTTTCTACGCTCAAAGCAATATAAAGGCTTATGTGACGGTTCGGCTTCCAACCTCCGGGATTTACGCCTCCACGCGCACGACTCTACAGCCCCACTAATTGCGCGATTCACCACCGATGGATAGATTGTCTCCACAAATCACGTCACCTGACCAGCAACCACGTAAGATTAGAATACTCGAGGACTCCATCGATGCCTCGCCTGCTCGGGATGGCTCCTGGCACTATGCTGTGCTTGGGGACTCCGTCTACGCCTCGCTTGCTCGGGACGGCTCCTGACACTATGCTGTGCTTTGGGACTATGTCGAAGCCTCGCCTGCTCAGGACAGCTCCTGGCACTATGTTGTGCTCAGGGACTCCGTCGATGCCTCGCCTGCTCAGGACGGCTCCTGGCACTATGCTGTCCTCGGGGACTCGGTTGATGCCTCGCCTGCTTGGGATGGCTATTGGCACTATGCTGTGTTCGGGGACACCATCTACGCCTCGCCTACTCGGGCAATTCATCAACTTGGACCTTCTTTTCTTGATCCTGCTACAAGATACTACATCACCTTCCAGTAGGCTCGGGGACTAAGTGGCTACACTTCACCTAGTGGTGAATGCAGTGCCTTTTTGCATAACTACACTCCTTATTGACTAAGGAGTCTAAGTGGCTACACTTCACCAAAAAGAAGCTCTTTTCAAATTTTTTCTGAGCTCCTTACATTTGTCTGGTCAAGCAACTCCGAAGATGACGCGTCGGCACGGACTTACATCTTCCGATGAATGTAAGGTGCTCAGGGACTAGCTGTGGGGGGTATAGACCCATATACCCGCACGGCACTACATGGGCCTAATCCTTCCATCAGGGCCAAGCTGCCAAAGGCGCACCGATTGTTCGGTGGCCAGGAGAAAGCATCGACTACGATCTCATCACAAGATTGCGTAATATCTGTCTGGTTAGAGGAAGCCTTGGCGGTTAAGAAAATAGCTTTCCTATTTAATAGCTGATTAGTTACTATATCTAATAGATCTTGTAATCGGATATACAAGGGAACAAAACGACCTATAACCCTGCTCCCCGAACTATATAAGGCGAGCAGGGGATCCCCTCAAATCATCTCATCTCATAGCAATACAATCTACAGAACACAGGACGTAGGGTATTACGCCTCAACGCGGCATGAACCTGTCTAAGTCGTGTGTCCTACGCTCTTGTGTTACACACACTCGTCTTCAAGCGCACTTTCACCGATTCTTCTACTACCGTAGGCATAGCCCTCGGTAGACTATCGATGATATTCCGTCGACAGTGGCTCCCCCTTGATCCGCGCAAGGACCAACTGCTCGCTACGAGCTAATTCTTTCACACTCCGTCACAGTGAATCGCCCACAACCGCTCACAACTTGACTTGGGTCACCCACAAGCTCTCTAGGTGATCAACAAGCCTCCAAACACCACCGGGTCATCTAGGTGAGGCCGATCACCAAGATTAACAAGCTCAAACTCTCACTTGACTCAAACAAGCCTATGAGATGGGTGGGTGCACACTTGTTGCTCTTGATCACACTCTAGATGAGATTGCTCACATGGATTCGGAAATCACTCAGTCTCACTAGGGCTCTTGCTCTCTCTCAAGGTCACAAGGTATTCTCAGCTGATCAAAGTGGCAAGAGGCACTCCATGGATGAGGTGGATTGGTATAAATACCCCACACAAGCTCATGGCTGTTAGGCACAAAAACAGTTGTCTACGCATGCACCGGATGCTCTTTATGTTGCGCCGGACACATCCAGTGCAGCGTCCGGTGCCTCCTAACGGTCACTATGGTCAGAGCAGTGTTTCGAACGCACTGGACACACCTATGTCCTGTTAGGTACCACCGGACGTGTCCAGTGAGCAAAAACCCTCTCTGGAATCTCTCTGCATGCACACTGGACATGTCAGCTGCAGCGTCCGATGCTGTACGCTAGGGTGGGTAACACACCGGACACGCGATCCCAGTCTACCCCGCGTCCGTTGGCACCAAACACGCGTCCGCTGACCCTGTGACTACACCGGATGCGCTGGCCCAGCATCTAGTGCAGCGTCCGGAGCACCAAATCGACGCAAAACTTCACTGAATCAAAAACTTTCCAAAATGAAGTTTGTTCGACTTGATCACTGGACTCTCTCTGAGCAACCTAGAACTAAGTTTGACAAGTGTGCACCACACCTTAACCTCTAATACTTGTGTAGGTCAAGATATCCATTCAAACCCCCCTTAATCGTACGGCCAAAGAGAAAACAAGGCCTAAACTACTCTAAGTCCTGTCAACAGCAAACAGCATTTAGAACTAGTCCGTCCTTAGCCTTGTCGTCCATCCTTTGAAAAACCGAATCGAATTCTATCTCCAAGGGTTTGAGCCTGCTCATTATTATGACCTAACCTCTATGTGACTCTGCAAAACACATTAGTCATAATAATCTTCCGTTGTCATTAATCACCGAAACCACTAGGGCCTAGATGCTTCACTACCGCCGCAGCTTCCAATTAAGAAGAACGTGCCTTCTCACCTAGCGAGAAAACCCCCGAACCCCGCCTCATCCACACACAGTGGCCTTTCCATCGCCCAAGTGAGAATTGGACCGGGGGCCCTAGTGCTTTGGCATGAGAATGGCAAGAGGATTTTTTTTAACCCAGCCTGAAATTCGCTCAAACTGGGATTCAAATTCAAGACCTGGGAGGTGCCGTCGGAGTGCCTAGACCAACTGATCTAGCACTCAATACAAGTGGATTTAGATAGATATATGTGCATCTAAATAAATCCTACGTGGATGTTTGTGATTTACTCTAGATTTTGTACTCGCTTAGGTGGGTATATGTGATTGCAATATCATCGATTTTGAAATATAATGTAACAGTTGGGACTCATTCATGGATGCCTAGTATTAAGATTTGAATATGTATCTTTATGATAAATTGAATATTATTGTGATTGTTATATGCATGAATTTTCAAGCTGGATGATTGTAGGGTAATAAATTATGACGAAAGATTTTTTTTTGGAAACTTCCCCACTCAGTCTTTTTATTCATTAACATCCGGTTCAACGTGATCGTGAACCACCAGATCAATTACAAAAGAGTTAAATGCACTGGTGGCCCTTAAACTTGTAGTGTTGTGTTATTTAGGTTCACAAACTCTTAAAATCAAAATCTGACCACCTAAACTTGTTAAGTAGTGTCACTTAGCTCCACAAACTCTCAAAATCAAAATTTGCCCCCCTAAACTTGTTAAGTGGTGCCACTTAGGTCCCTACCCCTCGACATGTGCTGAGTAGGGTATTCTTTTTTAAAAAAAGCACCCTGCTATAAAACATGTTCTATACCACCATCTTTCTCACGTGTGATGATGTCAGAGGTGATCCGTTTTGCTTGTGTGGTTGGTCGTACACCACCATGTGCGGTAGCATAGGCACCCTCCCTCCGCAACTGCTACAACATACGCCGCCGTGCAATAGTATGTGATGGGGGTTCCGACAGCGCACTCCGCTTGTGCGGTGAAGGCTATGCTGGAGTTAGTAGGAGCCACGACACCTGCCACCGCGCAACACTGACAACGCATTCTGCTGGTGCTAGTGAAGATCGTGTTGGAGTGCTGGAACCCCCTCACATATGCTATGTGGGGCAGATGCTGTTGTAGCTGTAGATAGAGGGTGGCGCGCTCGCAAGCTACGCGTGCTAGCGCATGTGGCGGTGTATGGCTAACCATGGCAAGCAAGACATCCGGCCGCAGATGCTGCCATGCGCCGAGTCAGCATCTATCGAATGGGTTTGGACCTAAGTGACACCCACTTACAAGTTTTGGGGGTCAGATTTCAGTTTTAAGAGTTTATAGACCTAAGTAGTACCACTTAATAAGTCTAGGGGTTCAAATTTCGATTTTGAGAGTTTGTGAACTTAAGTGGCACGACCCCACAAAGTTTAAGGGCCACTGGTGTTTAACTCATTACAAAACTTGGAAGGGGATCAAGCCATAAAAATGGTTGATCCGGGTCCCAACCAAGACTAAGGTTCTGTTTGGACTGAAGGATTTTTCCTCTAGTTCCTGTAGGAATTGAACTGATTCCTGTAAAATTCCTGCGTTCCAAACAGGCTCTAAGACGAGCAATCTCATGAGCACACCTATTACAAAATCTTGGAACATGAACCAACTGCGCCGAACTAAAAGATATCCCGATCAAGTCCCGTGCTTCTCGGTGGGGCATAGGTCCAAAGCATCCGACAGCCAAACATATTTTTGTGATGGTTTAAATACATTTTCATGACGATTCTCCAAAATACTATATCGTGAGTTTTAGACCCTCACAAAGTGCCACATGATAACTCTAATGCAAACCTGATGATGGTGTAATTTTCATGGAGGGAGACGTCATTCCAGTCAAATAAGTCTTGATGGTAAACCATCATGATCATGAAGTTTATATTTTCTTGACTTTAATGCTATACGGATTTATGCCTGACGGTCGAACGCCTCGCATATTAATATGTAATTTCTTTACTTCAATGTTGTCAGGGTTCATGGCTGATGCTCGCAATCAGACATCTTTTGAGGGTAAAAGAGTATTGGGAACATCGTATTCAAAATATTGGTTTACTTAACTGTACAACACGTTTAAATTAAAATTATTGTGATATTATTTTGTTCCTGTTGTGCCTTGACACATAATCCTAGTATAATAAAGAAAACAAAACAGAAACAAAAGATATATACAATAACGATTAACGGGGCAGAGAAAAAAAAAGCACCCCTACCCACCATGTTGTTATGGTAAATTGGTTATTATAAACTGATGGTCACTACTCGCCTCCCCCGAGATTAAAACAAAACCGCCGTCTGAAGACAAAACTTGTGTACACAGAAGTGGAACAGAAGAGCTATATGCAAGTCATTGTGGTATTTGGAATCTGCAACAGGCGTCTATATCGCTTCTCATGCTTCACGTAGGTCAATCATCTCAAACTTCACATTCGGGTTCATGTACACATGGGAGCAATGCTCATAGATTGGTGTCCCATCTAGGGGCTGTTCATGAGGGTGGAATCCAGTCGCATCACAATCATGGATCACGCCCATGCCACATGGCTCTGTGAGATGAAATATGCCATGTTTTCTGTTCAAAGTAAAAATAAGAACATAATTATATCATAAGTACACAAATAGGATGGCACATATTTGTTGCAAATGGTTTCAGATTTGCTATAATAATGATAAAAACAGGAAATTACAGAGTATATGCAGCTGAGCTCACCGAATTTATATTGGCAAAGAGTTAAAAAATATCAACAACAGCTAATAAAAGCTGATAGATAACGACATTGGTGATCTTAGAGGGCTTTTATTCAGAAAAGATCTTACATAATTTACAGCATAAATACAAAAAAAATTCAATAGAAATCAGCCTCCGTCAATGGTACATAGATAAGTACTGTTATGGTCGGAAATGTCTACCAGAGGACGAAGCGCACACATGGCTGAGGAGGGTGTACCAACCAAGCGCGACGTGGAGCAACACGGTGTGCGGTCACCATGGGCCGGCCAACAAGCCGACTTCTCAGGAGGAGATCACCATTAGTTTGTTTACCTTAAGAGTAGTTTGCGTGAGTTTGTTAGATGAGTCAGGTAGTTTGTTTGAGATTTCCTATAAGTGTTGCACTATTGGTTTAATAGAGGATTGGACAGAGATGAGTTTTATCTCTCTCGCTCCTTCACTCGTTGCGACGAGGGCCAGGAGGACGGCATCACTGCCGCGCCACAGACGCGATCCACGTCTCAGACCTCCCACCTCTCACGACTACTACCTACGCAGCGCAAGCAACCCTCACAATCTGCTGTCTGGGCCGATGTTTGGGGTTGTCTCCACCATCACCGCCGCCTCCACCACCAACACTTCATCCATCACATCTGCTGCCATGACCACAGGCCCACTGCCGCCTCTTCCGGTCACCACTGTCGTTCCAGTGGGTGCCCTCGACAGCCTGACTACTGCCATCTATGGCCTCCATCGCTTGCCAGCTACTTCTGTACCATACGGGTTGCCAGGCTATGGCAGCATTCCACCAGCACCGACGGTGAGCTCCGTGATCGTGCACACGATGGCCGCTAGCCAGTCGGTGCCCATTACGCAGATCGCGTTTCCCTCATCGTCGTCACCAATTCCGTCGTTCTCTTTGCCACAGCCCGACGACCATTACTAGGCAGACAGCCATGCCGACGGCCACGCCGTTCCCCGCTTCCACAAGCTATCCTTCCCGACGTTCGGGGACAAGGAATATCCCATCGGCTAGCTCAACGGATGTGATCACTTCTTCAGGGACCCATGAGGCCGACAAGATGTGGCTCGCCTTGTTCCACATGACCAGCGTTGCCCAGCATTGGTACTACATGCTGGAACGCGACGCCCGCGGCGTCGCGGCCATTACCTGGCCTGTGTTCAAGACCTTTTGCCAGCAGCGATTTGGGCCGGCACTAGGAAGCAACCACTTCTCGGAGCTCGCTTGGCTACCGTTCCGAGGGACAGTTCGCATGGCTCATGTTGAGCCGCTCACCCCAACGCACCAAGTCCAGCTCTTCACTTCCAGATCCGAACATGGACGTCGAACTTCAGGCCCCAACGGACCTCCAGCGAGCTATGTGCCTGGCCCGCGCGTATGAGGACCGCGCCGCGTCGGTCCTGACACCAACGACCCATCGACATCCACGACCCCAGGGACGTCAATACACACCGTCGGCGTCGCCGACACCACCCGTCGTCATCCCTCCATCAACACTGGCGTCCACAAAACCCCTGGCCATCCTGACACTACCGCAGGCGCCACATGGCCATTTTGGCGTCTCACACCAGCGGAGATGGCTGAACGCCGATGCCAGGGTTTGTGCTATAACTGTGATGACTAATATGTCAGTGGCCATGGGTTCCCTAGGCTGTTCTACCCAGAGGTCACTGGTTTTGGTGATGAGGTCACATTGGCCGAGGATGCTACGAAGAGGAGCCTTCATCGATCTCCATTAATGGATCTACACAACTTCACCAGCGCTGCAGCAGCCCGCAGGGTTGGTCTTCAGTTTCACAACAGCCAAGGGGCGCATGTGATAGTAGCCAATGGCGACCACGTCGCATGCCGGGGCCTGGCGCGCAACGTCGCCATCCAGATAGGCCAAGAAGCCTTCACCGTGGACTGCTACTCCATTCCGTTGGATTTCTATGATATGGTCCTCGGCGTCAAACTCCCGCATACACTCAGGCCAATCTTATGGGATTTTGACGATCGGTGCTGGCCACCGCGTCCTGTGGAAGGGGATCGATTCCACCTGCACTGACAATCCCACCACCGGCCGGCTGAACGCTCGCCGCAACAGCCGCTCCTGGACCGGCTCCTACTCTCTTTCGAGGATGTCTTTGCCGAACCAAAAGGGCTCCCGCCAACACCCCCGTGCGATCATCACAAGCCCAATACGGAACCGGTTGCCGTCCGGCCATACAAAGACCCGCAGCTTCAAAAGCATGAAATGGAGGCTCAATGCGCCAAGATGTTGCAGCAAGGCATCATTCGCCCCAGCACCTCTCCATTTTAGGTACCAGTACAATTGGTAAAGAAAAAAGACGCCTCATTGCGCCTCGGTGTGGACTACCGTGCGCTGAATGCCGCGACTATCAACAAGTTCCCGATTCCCGTGGTCGAGGAGCTTTTGGACGAACTCCATGGGGCCAAATTCTTCACCAAACTAGACCTTCGATCAAGTATCACCAGGACCTTGTTCACCCGGATGACATCGCCAAAACAGCGTTCAAGGCCCATCACGACCACTTGGAATTCCTCGTCATGCCGTTCGGTCTCTCTAATGCACCCTCGACATTCCAAGCTCTCATGAACATGGTGCTGCAGCCATTTCTCCACCGATGCGTGCTCGTCTTTTTTGACGACATACTCATCTACAGTTCATCATGGACCAAGCACCTCCAGTATCCACGGGCAGTCCTCGAAGTCCTGTGCGCCCATCGCCTGCACCTCAAATGCTCCAAGTGTGCCTTTGCCACCACTGCAGTTGCCTACCTTGGCCATGTCATATCCGCCACCGGGGTTGCCATGGACCGTGACAAGGTCGAGGCCATGGCCTCTGGCCCCAACCTTGCTTAGTCCGGGCCCTGCGCGGCTTTCTTAAATTGGCCGGATACTGCCGGCGCTTCATCCGGAATTTCGGCTCCATCGCCGCCCCTCTGACGCAGCTGCTCGAGGAGGCCTTCCTGAGGTTCGACACAGCCAACTCTGTCTTCATCGAACTTAAGCAGGCTCTGTCCGCTACACCAGTCCTCCAGCTGCCAGATTTTTCCATGTTGTTCATGGTGGATTGCGATACCTCGAGGTCTGGCTTCGGTGTGGTCCTGCATCAAGGGGAAGTGCCGCTCGCCTTCTTCAGCAAGCCATTCACACCACGACATATGAAGGTCGCGGCCTATGAGCGCGAACTCATTGGACTAGTGCAAGTCGTTCGTCACTGGAGACCGTACCTCTGGGGCAGGTCATTTGTCATCCGCACCGACCATTATGCCCTCAAACTCATTGGACCAGTACTAATTGGCATTATTAACTTTTCTTCTTGGCTAGCATGCCATATTACAATGACCAAAAAATTGAGGGTGCAACATCAATGAAAATAATACCTTGCTGTATCCGTAGGAGCCATAACTATCGCAATCGCTTCCGGTAGCATAATCTGTCACCGAGATGACAAACACATGATCAAATCAAAGAAAACAATAATTTCCTAAAATATTCTGAAACATTAAAAAGTAGCGGAGACCATTTGCAATTTACAGAAACAAACAGTATAGGACTTTTAGTGCTTAGCCACGATGGATCCTAGAACATTTCACAAGTCCCAAATACACTAAACCCCATGCATCCATAAATATATAACATTCTAGAAAATGTGCAGTCAAGTTCTTCAACTTCAGCCACAAGCTCAAGATAAGTTATCACCATTAATCATATGGGTTGGTACATTCATGAATACTAACAGTATGTAAAGCATTCGATATATAATTTAGTAACTTACCAAAAAGATATTATAATTTTTCATATAAAACTACATGTGTTGGTGTGAAATATGCTACATATAAAAGGACAAGGAATCCCAAATTGAATTAAAGTCCACAGTAACAAACATGATAGATGAGGCATGACTCCTAATCCTAGAGAAAGTCTTCCTGACACCAGTTTCAAGCAAACTAAAGTAGGTGGCGGATAGCGCCGACGAGCCATTGCTGACGACGCTGGCCAACATCACGGTGCCCTCGACGCTGGCGTCCAAGCAGTTCAGCGACGCCCTCCCCCGCATGGTGTTCGAATGGTCACGAAGAAGGTGCCATAATGGTGATGTGGCTGGGCCGGTGCGAGCCCAGCCCCACCCTGACAAGCGGGTGTGAAAGTGTTCTGGACTAACAACAAGTGTGTGCCGCGATACGACGAGCAGGCGGCGTTCGTGCGCGCATTTCGGAGTCATGCGCAGCTACTAGAGAAGGGCGGCTACGTGCTCTTCACCCCGCATTACATCCCCTGGTGCTGCTCCAACGCAGTCCTGGAGACGGCGCAGTGCATCAGCTGCCACGACGGCAAGGCAAGGACATGGTGGTGGAGAACCTGCGGAAGCTCTTCCATGAAAGAGTGGGTGTGTTCTTGGTAGCAATTTTTTTCACATGTGTTTGCACATTCACAAGCTGATCAGACTCTGGTTCTTGTGGGTCGAGCATGGAGCTCGAGGGGACATGACGATCTTGCCGATGCTGGTGATCAACAATGTGCAGTATCAAGGTATGGACGTACTAGCCCTCCAATTTCATCACAGGATGACATCATGCCGTGTTGCTTTTCTCTGAAGAATTCAACATTCCAGGCAAATTGGAAAGCACTCCAGTTCTGTGATTCTGTGCTGGGTTCAAGGAATCCGCTGAACCTCATGTCTGCCTGACGTCTAGTCAGTAACTTCAGCAGATGAATCACAACATTACACTTGATCGATTCCTTCCTTTCAGTACTCATCTCCAATCGCTAAGCTGACTCTGCAATTTCTTCAGACATGGAAACCGACGAGTGCCTAGACAATAACGGCGGCTGCTAGCGAGAATCTACAGTGAAGTCCAAAAAAGCATGCGGCGCTGCCGAGCGCGGGCGAAGCAGACCTGCGTATGGATGAGCAGGCCATCAAGCTTAACCATGTGGCTGGATGGTGACGTACACACAGATGAGCGGCCCCGGCCACTAGCTCGTACAAAATGGGAGAGGGAAGTGGCAGGAGGAAGCTGAGGGCAATTTGGTCAAGAAATTGTTTTTAAGTGCGTAGAAGGGGTAAGTAGTGGTATATTTTGGAGTACAATAACATAGACATAGCCTTTCAATCTCAAGCAAGTTAGGGTAGTCTAGAGTTGAAACCCACCAAGAACTCCTAGTCACTGTTCAGGCACTTCAATAGCTTGCTTTCGCAGCACTGTTATTCAAATATAGATGTCCTGGTATATCCCAAACTTTCAAATCTCTTTCTATTGCCTCCCCCATGTCAACTTCGGTCTTCCTCTACCTCTTCTCACATTATTATTTTGGAGCAATGCGAAATTATAATGGCACACTTCCAATATCGTGAAGTAATGGTATATCTCTGAAACGTGATATTTGTAATGGCATGTATCCAATAAACCCTACACATAATCCAGATATTAAGATAACTGCATTGCTATCATGTATTTAAAATTCTAAATCGTTGTGCAAAAGCTGAACAATAAACTACCATATCGAAATTTTTAAAAAATGCTTTAGCTACAAAAACAGTTGCAGGACAACAAAGTACTGAGTACAATACAAAACAAGAACTATAGAGAAGTAGGAATCAAGGTGAAGTGCTCACCTGATATGCGTAATGATTATGAAGATCAATGGAAGATAGGAAGCAGGTCTGTGTTGGATGTGTCTGCAAAGAAAAGAAGTAACAAAGTTAATAGCTAGCTATATTATGTTCCAATCATCCAATGACATTGACAATTCCAATGAAAAGTATCACTAAAAAAGAAAAATAAAAAAATAGGCATTGCTTAGGAATATATGATGCTTTGGACCTGGCATGGCCTCTAATAGACAACTTCCGTCAGGTATCAATACCATCTCAGGTGCAGGTATGGGTACAAGTCGACACCTTTGTGCTGGTACGGGTATCTTCATGCGTATGGATCTTCCTAATGGAATCACGGATGCGGGTATGGGATGCTACTACCCAGCGGGTACCTAAAGAGTCCACATCCTTTTTGTGTTTTCCTCCTCTTTCAACAGCAAGGATGTCACCACAACTACGTCCAATACAATGATTCCTGGTTCTATTTCCATCATGCCACGTACACCTCCACCTCCTCCATCTCCGCCGCCTCACTTGTTAATTATATGAAGGCTCATCTAATATAGGCCCACGAGGCTCTTATACATAGGGCCTGATCGGCTGCACTTCTACAACAGTGGCTGCAGCTGTGGCTTCTCAGTTTATACAGAACCTTGATGGGCCGCTTCAGACGCTTTATTAATGATCTTGCTCTTAAGGGAGTCCCTCTACATGGTTGCAAATATACATGGTCAAACCAACAGGTTTCCCCTACTCTTGTTAGGCTCGATCGGGTACTATGTTCAGTGGATTGGGAGGAAAAATTCCGAACTGCTTATTGCAAAGTATGGCTTCCAATGACTCAGACCACTGCCCTCTTCTGCTTGGCTTGCGGGATAACAAGGTTGGTCGCCGACGATTTCATTTTGAAGCTTTCTGGCCGAAGTTTGATGGTTTCCAGGAGGCAGTCTCAGTGGTATGGAACTCTGTTGCTGCAGGGCCATGTCCTTTCTTTTCCATGGATCTCAAGCTTAAGGCCGTTGCTAAGGGGTTGCAAAGTTGGAGTGACAAAAAGATTGGACATATAAACTCCCAACTTGTCCTAGCCAGGGAAGTTCTTCATCAATTTGAGATTGCACAGGACAGTCATACCCTTGCTGCACGAGAGATTTGGTTAAAAAACAATCTGAAGAAACACAGCCTTGCGCAAGCTTCCTTTAAACGCACAATCGCCCGATTGCGTTCAAGGATTAGTCGGCTCAAGGAAGGTGACGCCAATACAAAGCTTTTTCAGCTGCATGCTCACCATCGAAAGAGGAAAAACTTCATCGGGAAGCTAGTTTCAGGAGATCAGATTTTCACCAACCATGCTGACAAAGCATCTATTATTGATGGCTTTTATGATAGCTTGCTGGGCACCTGTGTTGACAGAAAGAATACCATCAAATTCACTGAGCTGGGGCTGGATACTCATGATTTGGCAGCTCTAGATCACCCTATCACTGAGGAGGAAGTTTCGAGAACTATCCAGCAGCTGCCTCCAGATATAGTTGTAAACGGCGCGGGCCACGCAGTCAGCCCGCTGGGCTGGACCGCGCCGCGAGCACGCATGAGCCCACACATGAGCCCACCTATCTGAAGCGGACGTACGCGGCATACACTCGCAGCCCAACGGCGCCGCTCCACCCGCATCTGCTAGCCACGCTGCCTCCTGGCGATGCAGCAAAGGGCGCCGCCGCAACACGCACAACTTCCACCGGCAGCGGCTCATCTCCCACCGCGGCCATCGCCACGAGCGGCCTCCCACAGCCCAGATCACATGACCTCCCCATCACCGGTCATGGCAGGCCACCCGTCTCACCTCGCCCTCGACGCCGATGCCGAGGCCTCAGCTGCAGCTGTGCGTGTTCCCTATCCTCTTCATTGATTCCACAGCGGCGGTGGTCTAAATGTTGTCTAAATCAATTTGTCTTTGGTTTCTTGCAGCAGCAGATGGCAACTGCAGCATGGGCTAGAGTTGCTTCAATGATTGGGAGCCATGCAGATGCAGCGACATCAACACCTGGTGGCACTACTACCACCACTATATTGAGAAAAAAGCAGGTCAGGATTATGCTCGACCAACTTCTTTGCTCCCAATATTTTTTACTAATACCTGGTGCCTTTCTTATTAGTTCTTATTCATATGCAGTATTGTGCTATCCAATATTTTTTTCTTTGCTCTCCACTTAACAGAGCATCCTGTTATTACTGCAATAGGATGACCCTCATTTATCAGTTTAGAGATTGTTTGGCAATTGTTTTGACAGACACATGATTTCTCATCTAATAGACTTGTGTTGGCTTGTAGAAAAGTTCTTTTGGCTGCTATATAACTTTTTGAGCCACATCTTTGACTTATCAGTGTACAGCTTTGCTCAAATATCCAAATAACTTTGACCATTCATGTATGTCTGCAATTGCCAATTATACTTCACATGTTATGTTTTATGTGTTCTGAACCTGCTATGCTAAGCTTACCTTGAGAGCAATGCTTTATAATTTTTTTTGGAATGCTAAGTTTTTCTTGAGAGCCATCATGCTCTTTATCTTGACACTAATCTTTAGGAGAGAACCAGTAGAGAAGATCTGGTTATTCAAACTAAGCCTGAACTGCATTGTCAGTTATCCTTTTTGTCCATAGTTAATTTTTTTATTGGTTCCATTTGTGCTCTGATTCTGACCTAGGCTGCTTGAATTAAAAATGCACTTGCCTGTACAGTTCTTGATGGCTGTGTTGAATGCCTGTACAACTCTGGTTTAGGCCTCACATTTGTTCCCCATGTGATCCAGAAACGGAAGGAATCTGGAGTAAAACAACGAAAAGAACCACCAGCAAAACAGTTCAAGTCACCAGCTAGGCCGATGTCACCACTAATTCCATCAAGATCAACAGGGGTAAGGATGATCCTGTCACCAAGGATATCCCCAAGGCTGATGTCGCCATCTACGACATTGGCAAACTCCCCATCTACGACATTAGTAAACTCATCACAGCAAAGAAGTAATCTTGGTCATGGTAAGTGATGATGTGCTCTTTTGGTTTTGCTTTTTGTGCTTCCAATTATTGTTTCTATTACTGCTGCATCTACTGTAGTTATTGTAATCTAATAATATATTTTCCGTGCCATTCATTATTTAGGATCTATACATCGGATTAAAAGGTGCAAACTTAGATCTGGGATATGGGCAGATTTTGAGGCAATATATGACCGTGGAACTCTTGCTGAAGCTCGGTGCATACACTGCCATAAGTTATTCAAGGTAAACCGTGATGTTGGTACAAGTGCTTGCCTTAGGCATATGCGTAGCTGTGAGGGTAAAGCTAGAATGAATCAAATGTTAGATCAAATGAATCCTACAAACTTGCCTTTGCCTGAAGATTGGAAATTCGATCCAGAAATATCCCGACAAGAATTGGGGAAGATGATTGTTGTGCATTCATTGCCTTTTAGCCTTGTTGAGTACCCAAGATTTAAATCTTTTGTATCTAGTTTGAATCCGTGGTTTAAGCATGTTTTTAGAACTACCATCAAGTCAGATTGCATTGCCACATATGAGAATGGAAAGGAAAAACTACAAAATTTGTTGAATGGAGTATCTTCTAGGGTTTCTTTAACTGCAGATTTGTGGTCCTCCAAGCAAACATTAGGATATCTCTGTGTCACTTGCCATTTCATCACGGATAGTTGGACAATCCACAAAAAAAATTATCAAGTTCACCCTTGTAGAGACGCCCCATGATGGTACGACCATTTTTAATGCAATGTTAAAAGTTTAAATGAGTGGAATCTAGAGCGGTCTTTGCTATCACATTGGACAATGCTTCAAATAATGATTCCTTTGTTAAGTTTTTGAAAGAAAACCTAGTAGCTAAGCATTTGCTTCTAGGTCAAGGAAAGTTATTTCATTGTCGATGTGCTGCACATGTCTTAAATCTGATAGTACAAGAGGGTTTGAAAGAAATGAGTCTTGCTGTCTCAAATGTCAGAGATAGTGTGAAGTATGTGAAGAGCTCTCAATCACGTAAAGAAAGATTTGAAAGGATGATTAAAGAGGTAGGGATAGCTTATAAGAAAAGGCCATCACTAGATGTTGTTACAGATGGAATTCAACGTACCACATGCTTAGTTGTGCTTCGGAGTATGAAAGAGCTTTTGAAGCGTTGACCCAAGAGGATACTCAGTATAATCACCAACCTTCAACTGAGGAATGGAAAATGGCAAAAAAAAACTCTGCAATATTCTAGGGAGATTCGCTGGTGCTACTGAAATGCTCTCAGGTTACAAGTACCCAACATCAAGTATTTATTTCCATCAGATTTGGGAGATAAAGCTGCTTCTGGAAAGGGAGTTATCAAATGAAGATATTATGGTTCGCATTATGGTACATGAGATGAGAAACAAACTCCAAAAATATTGGCATTTATCATTTTTACAGATCTGTGTGCCAGTTGTTTTTGGATCCTAGATTAAGTTGGGCTTCCTAGAGTTCCGTCTTGGGCAGGGTTTTGGAGATTATTCATCCTCCTCCTACTTCCCCCAAGTAAAACAAACATTCAAAGATCTGTTTGATGAATATGTCTTGAAATGGGGTCACTTATTTCCTGAGTACGCAAAGCCAATACCTGAGGATGAACCAAATTTTGGCAAAACTAACCCATGGGCAGACTGGGGCCAACATCAGAACTTAAATCAAAGAAAAAGATCAATGAGTGAATTTGACAAGTATTTGGAAGAGGAAACAGTCCCTATAGATATAGAGTTTGACATTCTACAGTACTGGAAAATGTCCTCTGCCACATATCCCATACTCTCTCGTATGGCAAGAGATGTACTAGCCATTCCTGCATCTACAGTGGCATCAGAATCAGCCTTTTCTAGTGGAGAAAAGATTATAAATGAGTATAGAAGCAGGCTGACTAGTGACACCGTAGAAGCACTTCTTCAAGACTGGATTCGAGGTAAATTATGTGTTCTTCTGTGTCCTAATAACATGTTTACTATAATATAGTTGAATAACTTTTGTGTCCTAACATGTTTACTATAATTTGCTTTGATTGTTTCAGACTCTGCTACTACACATGATGACATAGCTGGCTGTATTATGGGAGATGACAAGGATGATGAGATCTAACTCAGGTATAAATCATATTGCTAGTGCCCTGAAACTGAATTGCCTTGGTTCTTTGCTTGCCCTGAAACTGAGTTTATTTAAAATGTGTATAAACATGGAATATATGAGCAGAGACTTAATGTATACTGAGATTGACATTTTTTTAATATATTTGAGGCACTATGTGCTTCTAGTTATTTATCTGCAAGAGTCAGCTGCAGTTTATCCTCACCAATGACTGCAGCTTGCAATGAAATTGTTAGTGCTTCCTGTGCACATGCTATGCAAACAACTAGAGTTGAAACAATATATTCTTTAATTGAAGTATAGCTATATGGCATTCTTTGTATCCACACATGGTCCTAACCAAAAGAGCCATTAGCATGCTGTAAGTTTTACTGGTTGTAACAAATTGTACATAAGGTTATCAAGCAAGTCTGTTTCTATTTAGAACACTAGCTATGCATGTCTGTATTAGCAAAATCCTAGTAGAGAGAATGTTACGCATCAATTATTTTCACAGGCAAAGACCTTTGTTGGATTACACATGATGTTAATTTATAGTAAAATGTCCATTCCATACAGGATCGAAGGGCTGACGGTTTCTGAACTGCAGAGTTCTTAGTTCATGCCATCTAATCTCAGCTTTGCCTTTGGAGTTCAAGGACAGAAGGTTGTCACTAGTTGTAGTCTTTGAGGGATAAATATTTATTATTTAAGAAGCACGATGCTGTAATCATGTTACAAATATGTACGAGAGGTGTCAACTCATTCTTCTCTGTTCACTACCACTGATGGCATTACTCATGGTTTGTCATCTAATGAAGATAATGGAATCTTAGTTTGCTTGTGCCAAATTTTTGTAATAAATAAGTATATATCTATCAGTAGAAATGTCCTTGTTACGTTTTTATATTTTTCTAGAATTTTTCTCATTTTTTTAATATTTTGTTAAGTATGTTAATGGAATGTAAACGTGGGCAATTGTAGAGATGCAAGTTGACAGGGGTGAACGAACGGCGCCATCAAACAACAACAACAACAACAACAACATAAGCCTTTTGTCCCAAGCGAGTTGGGGTAGGCTAGAGATGAAACCCACAAGAGACCAAGATTAGAGAAACACAAAACGGACACAAGACGAAAGGTAGAGTTAGGGATAAACAGAAAAGGAAGCAAAGGTCACGTTCAGGCACATTGATTGCTAACCTCCAGGCGCTCCTATCCATAGCTACTTCCTTGGAGATATTCCACTCTTTAAGGTCTCTCTTAACCGACTCGTCCCAAGTCAGCTTAGGCCGACCTCTACCTCTCTTAACATCTTCGACCCGCTTTAGAACCCCGCTGCGCACCGCCGCATCAGGAGGCCTTCGTTGGACATGTCCAAACCATCTCAACCGATGTTGAATCAGTTTTTCCTCAATTGGTGCCACCCCGACCCTCTCCCGAATGTCCTCGTTCCGGATTCTATCCCTTCTTGTGTGCCCACAAAACCAACGTAGCATACGCATCTCTGCTACACTCGGTTGTTGGACATGTCGTTTTTTTGTAGGCCAGCATTCAGCACC
The DNA here is from genome assembly GCA_038502445.1 of Eremochloa ophiuroides. Lineage (NCBI taxonomy): Eukaryota > Viridiplantae > Streptophyta > Magnoliopsida > Poales > Poaceae > Eremochloa > Eremochloa ophiuroides. The sequence goes on from JAHLJS010000175.1 coordinate 71,682, forward strand.
GTATAGCATCGCCGGGCGAATCGCTGTCCTATAAAACTTACCTTTTAGTTTTTGTGGCACCCTCTTGTCACAGAGGACGCCAGAAGCTTGACGCCATTTCAGCCAACCGGCTGAAATTCTATGCCTAACATCTTCATCAATGTCGCCATCCTTTTGAAGCATCGATCCTAGATACCGGAAGGTATCCCTCTTGGCCACCACTTGTCCATCGAGGCTAACGTCACCATCCTCATGTCTAGCCGCGCTGAAACTACACATCATGTACTCGGTCTTGGTCCTACTAAGTCTGAATCCTTTCAACTCTAATGTGTGCCTCCACAGCTCTAACTTACTATCAACCCCTGCCCTACTCTCGTCAACTAGCACCACATCATCAGCGAAGAGCATACACCAAGGGATATCACCTTGTATGTCCCTTGTGACCTCATCCATCACCAAAGCAAATAGATAAGGGCTCAATGCTGACCCCTGATGTAGCCCTACTTTAATTGGAAAGTCACTAGTGTCACCATCACATGTTCGTACACGCGTCATCGCGTCCTTGTACATATCCTTGATGAGGGTAATGTACTTAGCTGGGGCCTTGTGCTTTTCCAATGCCCACCACATGACGTTTCTTGGTACTTTGTCATACGCCTTCTCGAGGTCAATAAAGACCAAGTGCAAGTCCTTCTTCTGCTCCCTGTATCTCTCCATCAACTGGCGTATTAAGAAAATCGCCTCCATGGTCGACCTTCCAGGCATGAACCCAAACTGGTTTTGGGTCACACTTGTCACTCTTCTTAAGCGATGTTCGATAATCCTTTCCCAGAGCTTCATCGTATGGCTCATCAGCTTGATCCCACGATAGTTAGTACAACTTTGAACATCCCCCTTGTTCTTGAAGATCGGTACTAATATGCTTCTCCTCCATTCTTCGGGCATCTTGTTAGACCAAAAGATAAGGTTAAAAAGCTTAGTTAACCATACTGTCGCTCTGGCACCTAGGCACCTCCACACCTCAATAGGGATACCATCAGGGCCCATCGCTTTACCTCCCTTCATCCTCTTCAAAGCCTCCTTGATCTCTGCTTCCTGAAATCTCCTCACAAAGCGTCTGTTGGTATCATCAAATGGGTCATCCAACTCAAGGGTAGGACCCTCATTCTCCCCATTAAACAACTTGTCGAAGTACTCTCGCCATCTGTTCTTGATCTCCTCATCCTTCACCAGTAGTCGATCTGTCCCGTCCTTGATGCATTTGATTTGGTTGATGTCCCTTGTCTTCCTCTCTCGGATCCTAGCCATCCTATAAATGTCCTTCTCCCCTTCCCTCATGCTTAGCCGTTGATAAAGGTCATCAAAAGCCTGACCCTTTGCTACACTCACAGCTCGCTTTGCAACCCTCTTCGCTGTTTTATAGCCCTCGACGTTGGCTGCACTGTGGTCCAGGTGGAGGCGCTTGAAACACTCTTTCTTCTCCTTAATAGCCCTTTGCACCTCGTCATTCCACCACCAGGTGTCTTTTTCTTCTTGTTTGCCCCCCTTGCTCACGCCAAGCACTTCTGAAGCCACCTTCCGAACACATGTTGCCATCTCTAGCCACATGTTGTCTGCATCTTCTCCTTCTTCCCAGGGCCCCTCGTCTAGCATCCTCTCCTTAAACGTTTGCGCCGCTTCCCCTCTAAGCTTCCACCACTTCATTCTCACAATCTTGGCGCGTTTGACCCGGGGGACCTGTATCCGAAATCGAAAGTCCGCCACCACCAGCTTGTGTTGAGGGACAACACACTCCCCAGGTATCACCTTACAATCTAAGCAAGCACGCCTATCCTCCCTCCTTGCAAGGATAAAGTCGATTTGGCTCGAGTGTTGTCCACTATGGAAGGTCACTAGATGGGATTCCCTCTTCCTAAAGAAGGTATTCGCTATCACCAAGTCGTAGGCCAACGCGAAGTTCAACACATCCTCCCCCTCTTCGTTCCTACTACCATACCCAAAGCCCCCATGCACTCGCTCGAACCCTACATTAGTCATGCCCACATGGCCGTTGAGGTCTCCTCCAATGACGAGTTTCTCGCTGACAGGCACGGTACTAACCATGCTATCCAGGTCTTCCCAAAACTGTTTCTTGGTGCTCTCCCCAAGACCTACCTGAGGGGCATAGGCACTGATCACATTCAAAGCCGAATCTCCAACTATCAGCCGGACTAGGATAATCCGATCGCCTTGCCTCCTAACCTCCACGACTCCATCCTTTAGGCTTCTATCGATCAAGATGCCTACACCATTCCTACCCGATGATGAGCCCGAGTACCAAAGCTTGAAGCCAGTACCCTCCACCTCTTTCGCCTTCTGGCCCATCCATCTAGTCTCTTGAACGCACAGGATATTTACACGCCTCCTAATTGCTGCATCAACTAGCTCTTGAAGCTTACCCGTTAGGGACCCTACGTTCCAACTACCTAGACGAATCCTAGTTGGCTCGGCTAACTTCCTTACCCTTCGCACCCGTCGAGGGAAGTGCGAAGACCCTTGCTCATTTTTCACCACACCCGGGCGCCGATGTGGCACGCCACTAAGGATGCGACGACCCGATCTTTGCTTACTTGACACCGCGCCCAGATCACGACACGGCGCGTCACGGGGGTGACGACCTAGCCCTTGCATATTTAACACCATACCCGGGTTCCGGCATGGCGCGTCGCTAAGAGGGTTACGCCCCAACGAACGGCGCCATCCATCCATCTAATTACGTAAACACGTCCGCACCGGCGCTGTGCGGGCCGCCGCATTGACCCAATAAAATAAACTGCGCTGCGCGGGCCGCCGCATGTGCACGCTAGCTAGCTTGCGGCTCTTGCGGACGCGGGACGGGCTGTCCGCCGCCGCGCCGCTTGCATGTATACCTCCAGATAAAGCACCCGGACCTGATGGTTTCACGGGTCACTTTTACAGGTCGTGTTGGCCAATCATCAAGGATGGCATAATGGCTGCTTTTTTGGCTATTTGGAGTAGGAAATTTGCCAATTTCAGGATTCTGAACACAGCCTACATCACCTTACTCCCTAAGGTGGAGTCAGCGGAGCAGCCAAAGGACTTCCGGCCCATAAGCTTAGCCCATAGTTTTGCTAAGCTAGTCACAAAACTGCTGGCCAATCACCGTTGCATGTCAGCTGCAAAAACTGGTGTCACCCAACCAAAGCGCCTTTATAAAAGGCCGTTTTATTCAAGATAATTTCATGTTGGTTCAGCAAACAGCAAGATTCCTCCACCAGCAAAAACAGCCACGAATTCTTCTCAAATTGGATATATCTAAAGCTTTTGACTCGGTTTCTTGGCCTTTTCTCCTTGAGGTGCTACAACATTTGGGTTTTTGGTCCGGTTTGGAGAGATGTGATCAGTGGCCTGCTAGCCTCTTCCTCCACACAGGTGTTGCTCAATGGGATTCCTGGTAAATCTATATCTCACAAGCGCGGTTTGCGACAGGGGGATCCCCTATCTCCTATGTTATTCATCCTGGTTATGGACGTGCTAGGACTCATGATCTCTAAGGCAGCCAGTGAGGGGCTTCTACAACCCTTGTCAAGGCGGATACTGCAACATAAAATCTCTCTCTATGCTGATGATGTGGTGTTGTTTCTTAGGCAGGAAGCTGGTGACATTAATTTGGTTTTGGGATTCTCAACCTTTTTGGTGCTGCTTCAGGGCTTAAAACCAACCTACAAAAGAGCAACGCCTTACCCATCAGGTGTGGAGACACGGAACTGCTCACCATTCAGAACTTGCTGCCTTGTTCCATTTCAGAATTCCCATGTAAATATTTGGGTTTACCCCTCTCCCTTAAGAAGCTTACCAGGGCACAGATTCAGCCTATTATTGATAGGATTGCAGATCAGTTGATGGGTTGGAAAGCGGATCTCATGATGAGGGCTGGAAGGAGAGTGCATGTACAATTTGTACTCACTCCTATGTTGGTATATCTTCTAATGGCCATTGACTTTCCTCCCTGGGCCATCAAAGCAGTAGATAAATTCAGGCGTGGTTTCCTTTGGAGAGGAAGAAAAGAAGCAAAAGGGGGACATTGTCTTGTGGCTTGGGGTAAAACGTGCCGTCCACCTGAGCTAGGGGGTTTGGGTTCAGATTTGAGAAACCTCAGTTGGGCATTGCAGATGCGCTAGATTTGGCTTAAGAAAACTGAACCTAACAGACCTTGGGCGTGCTTACCGGTCCAGGTGCCCGGGCAGGCTCAAACTTTCTTCAATTTAGCTGTCTTCTCGGTAGTTGGCAGTGGGACAAACACTCTTTTCTGGTTGGACAGGTGGCTGAACGGCCAGTCCATTGCAGACCTTGCCCCTAATCTTCTTGCTTTTGTTCCTAAGAGAATAGCAAATAGACGCAAGGTTGAGGAAGCTATGGCTGATCGTTCTTGGGTTCTGGATATTCGTGGTGGCCTACCAGTGGAAGCAATATCGGATTTTCTCTGTCTATGGGATCTCACCAATGCTTTTCAACTACAGCCGGACACTGAGGATTCTCACATTTGGCGTTTTTCTTCTAGTGGACAATACTCGGCCAAGTCTGTTTATATAAGTCTCTTCATTGGCTCTACTCTGTTTGGCCCTTATGAGAGGATCTGGAAATCTTGGGCTCCACCCAAGTGCCGTTTCTTTATGTGGCTGGTCGCTCATGATAGGTGCTGGACGGCTGATTGTCTGGCAAGGCGGGGGCTGCCACACCCAGAGCAGTGTCCTCTCTGTGATCAAGAAGAGGAAACCATCAATCATCTCCTTGTTTCTTGTGTTTTCTCTCGGCAGTTCTGGTTCTCTCTACTTCAGCATTTTGGTATCCATCATTTTTCTCCACAGCCTACAGAATCATCCTTTGATATGTGGTGGGAGAGATCAAGCAATTCTACGGCCGGGTTAACAAATAAAGGTTTCAACTCTCTCGTGATCCTAGGAGCCTGGACCTTATGGAATCATCGTAATGGCTGTGTTTTTGATGGGGCTGCTTCAAATTTAGCTGGTGCTTTAGGTTTTGCTTTGGATGAGTACCGGTTGTGGGCTTTGGCTGGGGCTCGGGGGCTATCCTTCTTGGCACCCTCATCCCCAACCCCACCCCTCGCTCTCTAAGGCTTCTCCTAGTTTCTGGTCGCCCCCTATGTTCGCACAGGCGCGTGCGTAAATCTGTTTCTTTTTGGGTGGTGGTGTGTGTTGTACGGGGCTTCTTCCCCCTTTTTATCTTCTTAATATAATGAAGCACAGCTCTCCTGCGTTTTCGAGAAAAAAAAAGTGAGGTGCAGCAGCACTGCTGCACCAGCACTTTTGATCAGAGCTGTAGTCATCTCCACTACAGGAGTCACCATACTCTCAAATCACAAAGGTTAGTAACAAATACATTTCATGTGAACTACCTAAACAGTTTTATACATATTACCAGTCAAAGTTAAGCAAGTTTGACTACACAAAACTTGCTAAGGAATTGACAACTCAATTTGGAAATTACCTGGCACATGATTAAATACTATAGGGTGTGTTTGGTTGCTTGGCCTATCCTAACCTAGCTAGTTTTCTAAGCCAGGGCAATTAAAGCCTGGCTTTTTTCTCTTTTTTTTTTCCGCGACGCAATCAAAGCCTGGCTTGTGCTATACAAGATGCACTTGTTTGGTTGCTGTGGGGGATATACCCACGGCGGGGCACATGGGTTGCTCTACCAGAGAAGGTCCAGCCCATAAGATGACAGAAGATGTGATCTACTACGACTCTTATAGATATTGTAATCCAAATAGAATACCTACCATATAACCGACTAGGACTTTCCTTGTAACGGTACCTTTGGGGAGGAGGGGCGGGGGCGGCAAGAGTTCCCTACTTGGCATCCCCATAGATCTCCCAGTTCCAGAATACAATCCATAGAACACAGGAGTCCTGTTATAAGGACGTCCAATTAATTGCGATTAGTCGCAACTAATCGTCCTGGACGGTTTTAGGTACTCGACCAGGACCTTCAACTCGATCAGATCGTCCAGAAACCTGGCCGTCCGATTAGTCGTCGTCCGATCGCGATTAATCATCCTTACCATGCTGTTTGGTCGTCCAGCCAAAGAAGTTGGAGTGGGCTGCATCAGCTAGAGTTGGGCCTAGCTAGCTGTCAAGTTTTCGCACAAGTCCATTAGGTTTCTCTTCTTTCCTATGCCCCTCAGCCTCTTACTCTTCTCACTCACTCAGAACGCACGCACTCACTCCTCCCATCCAGCAGCAGGTGCCGGTGCCTCCATTGCTGCAGTTTTGCAGCTCCCTCTCCTCTCCTTCCTTCCGGTTCCCAGCTGCTCCTCCCACCTTAGCAGTTGCCTCCCTCTTCCTTGCTGCTACTGCTCAGGCACGCAGCCCGGCAGATTTTCGAGCCGTTGCTCCCTCTCTTCCTTGCTACTGCTTCAAGATGTACTTGCCTGAGGCCGATCTTCAAGGAGAAATAGGTTCTTCTCCAGGCTCAGTTGCATCTGGCTCAGCTGCTGCTGGTTCAGCCTCCTCAGCAGCACCAGATGTATTATAATATATGTGTGGTACATATGAGAATCCAATATCTAGGGGACGACCAGGACGACGACTAACCGAAATGGACAGTCCCCAGGCAACCAGGCTCGACCAGCTGTCCTGATAACATCAGGACGTAGGGTATTACGTCTCATTGACAGCCTGAACCTGTAAACTCGTCTCAATATGCTTGTGTTACCATCCGGTTCCTGATCACCCACCACAAAATCTACCCATCACGGTTATACCCCTCGGTAGACTATGGACTATCAGTCCATCGTGGTTATACCCCTCGGTTGACGATATTTCAACGATACCCTCACGCCAGTTAGGGGCTATGCAAGTTTATCCCCTGGCAAATCAAATGGAGATTTTCTTCTCAAACATCATCCACGGCGGCTCGATGCAACTCGCCGCTGCACGTAATGCAACTGGCGTTGCATGGAGTCGAGCGGCAGCTGCGCTCACGGCGTGGCACCGAGTCCTGTGACAACCCAGCCAATCAGGCCCAGCGATGAAGCAGGCGCTCCCTGACCTACATGGGGCCATCCCTAGGCAGTTCGACGCGTCGCCAATCTTAGCTCCAGGCTGTAGGGCTCTGAGTACGAACCCATGGACCTTGGCGGCGGCACTACACATGTGCACATAACCAATGTACATCTCTCGTGGAGCATGCATGGCCGGACCATCCAACGACTACGTCACGGTCAGTCGCAATTAACGTTACTGGTACAAGCAAGAAGGACAAGCATCTTCAGAGCCACGCAAACTACCAAGAACTTTGTATGTACTCATGCATGCACGCATGAGGCACAGATGTATAGAGCTGTTGCAGCACAGATGTATAGAGCTGTTGCAGCACATCTATGTCTTCGACATGAGATCAACCTGTCCGGTTGTTACACCAAATAAGCTAAAGTCAAGATTTTTATTTAGCTAAATATTTTTAGATATCCAAATATCTTTGAATACGATCTATCTATCTATCTCTATGATTGTTAATGTCTCTGTGATTGTTAATGATATGAACCAGGTGCGCCGTTCTGATCCCTTGCTATCAACAACGGAAGGTTCTATCTCCCGATTGTATGTCGACCCAGGGCCTAACTGATAGATATATATAGCGAGTGTATATTAGGCAAGTCCACAATCAGTGTGATTAGCACCTGCCATGTACTAGGCAATATTAGGCAAGCCCACAATCAGTGTGATTAGCACCTGCCATGTACTGCTTGTATACTCAGCCATATTGGCCATATATATATGAAGGTCACCCCCGCCATGTTGGGTGTGTGGTGTTTCCCAATCTCTCTACCTTTCTACATGGTATCACAGACCGAGATCAAATCAGATCCCGGACCTCCTGCTTCCGCCTCCTCCCTCTCCACCTCTCCCGGCGGTTGACCTCAGACGCTGCCCATCTCAAGCTATGCGCCACACCCTCCCCCAGCCACCGAGATGGCCACCGACGTCGACGCCGCCGCTGCCGCGGCAGCTCCTGCACCACCGCAGGCCGTCGTCGTCCACCCCTAAACCGCCGTCAACGTGAAGACCCACATCCCGGTGACTTTGGAGATGAAAAATCCCAACTTCACCAAGTGGGCTTCGTTCTTCAAGGCCCTCTGTGGGAAATTCAGTCTTCTCCCACACATCGACGGGTCTGATCCTTCACCTGCTGATCCATTGTGGGCCATTGCCGAGTGCACCGTCCGCGGTTGGATCTTGAACACCGTCGATGACTCGGTCCTTGATCTGGCCATCACCGACAAGAACCAGACTGCCCGCGAGCTGTGGGTGGCCATTGAAGGCCTCTTCCGCTCCAATCGCGCACCCCGGGCTGTCTTCCTGCTTGAGGAGTTTCACTCCTTGAAGATGGGCGACTCGACGATCAACGAGTACTGCCAGAGGCTCAAGATCAAGGCTGCTGCTCTTCGGGATGTCGGTCACACCATCGATGACTCCCAGCTCTTCCTCAGCCTCCTTTGCGGCCTCCACCCGCGCTACACTGCCACCGCTGACGACATCGCTAACTCTGCCGAGCTGCCATCCTTCTCCAAGGCGTGAGAGATGCTCTGCCTTAAAGAGCTACGTCTCGCCAACGACGATAAGACCACGGCTGCCTCTGCCATGGTGGCCGCCTCTGGTTCCACCTGCACTTCTTCAGGGTGCCGTTCCTCCTCGTCCGATGTCCCCAGTGGTGCTCCTCCCAAGGGCTCCGGGGGCGGGGGCAGCAAGAAAGGCAAGGGCGGCAAGAAGCAAGGAGGCTGACGTGGACAGGGCAGCGGCAACGCCAGCAATGGCTGGCAGCAGGGGAGCGGCTGGCAGCAGAACAGCAATGCCTAGGGCGGGGGCAACCGTCCCATGGGGCCATGGTTCTGCTACAACCATGGGCCTCCTAGGGCGGTGCTCCTTCAGGCGGCGGCTGGCAGCAGGGCGCCCAAGGCGGGCGTAACCAGGGCCTGGGTGCAAACCCACAGGCTCACTTCGCTGCACCTCCGCCTCCTTTCCCGATGTGGGATCAGGCCGGCCTCATCGCCGCCTTGAACCAGATGGCGCTCCAGAACTCGGCTAGGGTCATGGACTCTGGCGCCACCTCCTACATGCACAACACGGATGGTATACTTCTTTCTCGTCAACCCTCCTCCATCCCATCCATCACTGTTGGCAACGGTCACCATCTTCCTGTGTCTTGCTCCGGCACCTCCACATTACCTGGCAGCACTTCCCCTTTTTCGCTTCGCAATGTTCTAATTGTCCCCTCTCTAGTGCGCAACTTACTCTCAATTCGCCAATTTACTCGTGACAACCATTGCACTATCGAATTTGACGCGTTTGGTTTTTCTGTTAATGACCTGCAGACCAGACGCGTGATTCTTCGCTCCAATAGCTCAGACGGCCTCCACACCATCCCTGCCACGCCACAAGCCAACCTCGCCACCTCCACCAACCTCTGGCACCATCGCCTTGGTTCCAGGAGTTGCTACCCTAGATTTGCTTAGACAAAATAATTCCATCTTATGTAATAAGTCAGCTCATACTCTTATGTCATTCATGTCAACTTGGCAGGCATGTGCGGTTGCCCTTTGCAAATTCTAGTTCAGTTTCGTCTTTACCCTTTGAGCTCATTCACTGTGATGTTTGGACTTCCCCGGTCGCTAGTGTTTCTGGTGCGCAGTACTACCTTGTCATCCTAGATGACTTCACCCACTTTTGCTGGACTTTCCCTGTAGTTCGCAAGTCCGAGGTAGTCACTCATCATTAATTTATGCGCTTTTGTCCATACACAGTTCAGCCTTCCTGTCAAGGCTGTACAGGCTGATAATGGTACTGAGTTCATTAATAATGCCCTCACCACCTTCTTTAGCTCCAACGGCATTCACTTACGACTCTCCTGCCCTTACACCTCCCCTCAAAATGGCAAGGCTGAACGCATCATTCGTTCTCTGAATGATATCTGCCGCACACTGCTCATCCACGCTCACATGCCGCCCAAATACTGGGCAGAGGCGCTAGCTTCAGCCACCTATCTCTTAAATAGGCGTGTCCCTGCTCAGCCATTGGCCATAGAGTTCCCTATGAGCAACTCCACCAGCAGCCCCCTGACTATACCATTCTTCGTGTTTTCGGTTGCCTCTGCTATCCCAACCTCACAGCCACCTCTAAACACAAGCTGGCACCCCGCTCCACCACTTGTGTGTTTCTCGGATACCCCTCTTCCCACAAGGGTTACCGGTGTCTCGACCTCACCACTAGATGGATCATAATTTCCCGTCTTGTTGACTTCGACGAGACGCAGTTTCCTTTCAGTTCTGACCCAACCAGTGCGCTCCCTAGCTCTCTGGATTTTCTTTTTAAAGGTCCTGCCGCGCCGGTGCTCCGCACTGCTGCCACGACACCCCCTGCGGTCACTCCGTCGCTAGCCGACGTTGAGCGGCCGCGACACCGAGCTCATTTGGAGGAGCTCGCTGAGGACACAGCCATCCTACAGATTGGCCCGGTCCTCGCACCTGCTCCGGCTCAGCCTGCTCCGGCTGGCCCTCCACCCCTACGGGTCTACACTCAGCGGCGTCCTGGTGCTACTGCACCGGGGCGTGCTGGTGCTCCAGCACCAACTCCCGAGCCGCCATCGTCACCAGTGCTGGAGGTTCCACCGGCGGCGCCCGCTGTTGCTGCACAGCCGCCTCCGGTTCCAGCTGTGGCAGCTCCTTTGACCCCGCCGCCTTCCCCGCCGTCTCCTACCTCCAGCCGGCCAGTGACACGCCTCCAGACGGGCTCACTGAAACCTGCGGACCGATACGGCTTCCCACCAGCAGCTCACGTCGTCACCGCCTCCACCGCCTCGCCGGTTCCCCGTGACTACCGAGGGGGCCTTGCCGAACCCCAGTGGCGCGCGGCTATGGCTGAAGAGTACAAGGCGCTCGTCGACAACACCTGGCGCCTCGTTCCCCGTTCTCCTGGCGCCAACGTGGTCACCAGCAAGTGGATCTTCAGGCACAAGTTCCACTCCGATGGCACCCTGGCTCGCCACAAGGCTCGCTGGGTCGTCCGCGGCTTCACCCAGCGCCAAGGCGTCGACTACGACGAGACCTTCAGCCCCGTCGTCAAGCCTGCCACCATTCGGGTCGTCCTCAGCATCGCGGCCTCTCGCCAGTGGCCCAACCACCAGCTGGACGTGAAGAACGCCTTCACGGCCACCTGAATGAGACGGTCTACTGTCAGCAGTCCCCCGGCTTCATCGACCCGGCGCGCCCTAACGCCGTCTGCCTCCTTCAGCGCTCACTCTACGGCCTCAAGCAGGCCCCTCGGGCGTGGCACCAGCGCTTCGCCACGTTCCTTCGACAGCTCGGCTTCGTCGCCTCTGCCACCGACGCCTCCCTCTTCATCTTCACTAAGGGCAGCTCCACAGCCTACTTACTGCTGTACGTCGACGACATCGTCCTCACGGCTTCCTCGGCTGCTCTGCTTCGACGACTCATCGACCGACTTCACTCTGAGTTCGCCATGACAGACCTTGGGGAGCTACATCACTTCCTGGGGATATCCGTCACTCCCTCCTCCGACAGTCTCTTCCTCAGCCAGCGGCAGTACACTGTCGACCTTCTTCAGAAGGCGGGCATGGCCGAGTGTCACTCGACGTCGACACCTGTTGACTCTTGTGCCAAGCTCTCTGCCACGGAGGGCGCTCCCGTCGCCGACCCCACCGCGTACCGGAGTCTCGCGGGCTCTCTTCAGTACTTGACGCTCAACCGCCCCGACCTGGCATATGCTGTCCTGTTCATGCATGACCCGCACGAGCCTCACCTCGCACTGATCAAGCGCATCCTTCGGTACGTGAAGGGCACACTATCGGCTGGTCTCCACATAGGCACTGGACCTATCGACAAGCTGATTGCATACTCCGATGCTGACTGGGTAGGGTGCCCAGACTCCCGCCGCTCCACATCAGGCTTCTGTGTCTTCCTCGGCGACAATCTGGTGTCCTGGTCCTCCAAACGGCAAACCACGGTGTCACGCTCCAGTGCGGAGGCCGAGTACCGGGCTGTTGCTCATGTGGTCGCAGAATGCTGTTGGCTTCGACAACTCCTTCAGGAACTTCATGTTCCTTTGAAGGTCGCCACGGTCGTTTACTGTGACAACATCAGCGCTGTCTACAGGACAGCCAACCCGGTCCACCACCGCCGTACCAAGCACATCGAGATTGATATCCACTTCGTCCGTGAGAAAGTGCCAAGTTGAACTATGTTGTTGCCAACTCTGACTTCGCCCCAATGAGGAAGAGGTGGCTGCATCTGCAGCGAGCCGACGAGCCATCAAGCCACAAGCAAGCTCTAAGCGAGCCGACTAAGCCATCTACTCGGATGTCATGACAAACCGATTACTCCACTTGGTCATGACGACGACCCATCTCCACCAACAAGCTAAGTGTTATTTTCTTAAATATTTTAATCAAGCATTTCTTTGATCGCCATAATTCTCCGCCGACCACCCTAAGGATACGCTTAACGCCTAATTATGTTTCTTCGCCTTTTACCCTCGACTAAGTCGCCAAGAGTATTCGTGTGGCACATGCTTTCTTCGCCTTTTACTCTCAATGTGCATGGGCTCAGCGCTCTGCGTCATAGGCGGTCGGCAGAGGTTCCTTGTTGACACCTATTCACTCTACACGTGCACGAGAGTCAGCCCTCTGTGCTATGATATATGGGCTAGTTGGGGCTTTGTTCTCGCATAAAAGGCCAACCACTTGGGATAAAAAACAACTTCAAAGAAGAAAAGCGAAATTATGTGTGTTAGAATATCTAGTTAATTATGTGAATGCTCAACTGGCTAGACCCTTTCATGTGTGAACGCGCCTCCGGCCAGGCCCTTTGGGCTCCTATATATAAATATGTAACCCTCATGTAAACTCAGTCAGTAATCTAAGCCTTTTGGCTTTCCTTCCAATACGGTATCAGAGCAATTACAATTCCCCTATTTCCACTCCCCTCGGCGCTCGCCTCACGCCGCGCCCGGCCCCCTGCGAGTCGCACGCCTCGGGCCCGTCTGCTCGGCCGCTGCCCATGGCCGCTCCTCCTTCCGGCGGTTCGAGCTCGAGTGTCTCCGCCGCGGCCACCACTACCAAGCTCCGCGACGAGGCCGCTTCTCTACGCACCACCAACGCGGAGCGCAGCCTGCATATCCAGGCGGAGGCCGATTTCCTCAAGTCCGCCACTACCGCCCAGGAGCGCGTTCGCGCCACCGCCGACGCCATTGACAAGGAATGCGCACAGGCGGATGCCCTGGAACAGCAGGCCGCCGCCCTCCGGCATCGCCTTTGCACGGACTCTCACCGCGACGACGACTCACACGACAACGACGACGTCCGCTCTGTCTCCTCCAAAGCCGCGGCCATCGCATATGTTAATTTTTTCCGGATTTCATACATTTTATTGATACATCATGTACTACCCTTTCTACATATTTGTATTACAGAGTCAACGAGCTTATTTTTTATGCTCGAGGACTGGATAGTTCAGCGCTCACTTCTGTCGGGCGCTCACATCATCACCGACCAGCTGGTCAGACCGCTCGGTGTTCACTTCATCGCCAACCAGCTAGCCGGACCGCTCGGCGTTCACTTCACACTGACCAGCTTGTCAGCTGCTAGGTGCTCAGTTCTGCTCAGCGTTCATCGCTGACCAACTAGTCGGATTACTCAGCATTCACTTCACCACCAACCAGCTGGTCGGACCATTCGTCGCTCGCTTCTGCTCAACGTTCACTTCATCGCCGACCAGCCGGCTAGACCGTTCGGCGCTCACTTCTGCGTGGTGTTCACTTCATCGCCAACCAGCTGGTTGGACTCCTTTGGTGTTTGGCTTCCTTGCGCTATAGTCGCCTCAGTGTTCAGATTCTTCGTTCGACCCTACTACAAGATGACCCTTCATCTTCTAGCAGGCTCAGGGACTGCGTGTTCACGTCAACTAGCAGTGACTGTATTGATGCTTCTTCAGATTTGTTCTCAGCTAAGCTGGGATCTGGTTAAGTGCTACAATACTACAAGAAGGCTTCTACTGTCTGGACCTGGCACCAAGTGAATACTTCATCTATTGTCAGGCTCGGGGACCAAGTGGCTACACTTCACCTGGTGGTGAATGTAGTGTGGTGCTTTTTGCCCAGTGTATCCTCCTTATTGACTAAGTCATGGATGATAACCATCCAACCTTGCAAACAAAGTCTAAGTGGCTATACTTCATCTGAGCTGAAGAAATCTCAAATTAATTTTGAGCCCCTTACATCCTTCTAGCAAGCCTTACTCGACGATGTTCGAGGCCAGCTGACCAGTGGTCGAATGCCTATTTTCACGGGTTGGCTTCAAGTTGCACTACTCAGATCACTTCAAGACAACATTGCTCAACGGATACAAAGCGCTCGGGGACTAGCACATGGGCTGCACTACCAAAAGAGGTCCACTCCATCAGATGATAGAAGATGTGATCTACTGCGACTCATAGATATTGTAATCCAAATAGAATACCTACCATATAACTGACTAGGACTTTCCTTGTTACCCTACCCCTCCAGAGTATATAAGGGGCCAAGGGTTCCCTAGTCAGCATCCCCATTGATCTCCCAGATCCAGAATACAATCCACAGAACATAGGATGTAGGGTATTACGTCTCATTGACGGCCTGAACCTGTCTAAACTCTTGTGTCTCTATGCTTGTGTTATCATCCGGTTCCTGACCAAACAATCTACCATCAGGGGTATACCCTTCGGTGGACTATCGACGATATTTCGTCGACAATTGCTTGGATTGTGTAAGCCCGTCTTAGAATTTGTGTGTTTGGTTGGCTGGCGTGGCTTGTATAGAATCACCTCATCTTAGCCATGGTAAGTTTACCCTATTGCGGTGGGGCTGGAGCCGTGGTCGTAAAAGCGCACCATGGAGGGGCCCTCGAACCTCAAGCTCCTATTTGTCCTCGCATGGCCGAGTCCATGTCCTCGCACGGTGGTGGTGGAATCGTGGAGGAAGGTCACAGTTGCATGCACGCAAAGCCTTAGAGGAGCTCACAAGGGTGCCAACGCAGCTAACACGGTGTTCGCTGGAGCTCGCATGGTAACCGGCGACGCTCACACAGTGCTCGGCGGATCTCGCCTCGGGGCTAGCGGAGCTCGAGCGATGGTGTCCGACAGTGCTCATGCAGTGCTTGGAGCTGCTTGTGTGGTGCTCAGTGGATCTCGGGCAGTGGCTACAACGCTCACATGGTGGCCGACGGTGTAGGAGGTGAGAAGGCGGTGGCTGCGGCAGTCGCGTGGTGCCAGCGGTGACTACGGTGCTCGTGAGGAAGCCGGAGGTGGTGCCCACGCAGGAAGGGTGGAAGAGGTGAGCCGACGAGGCTGCAAGAGCTAGCCACGCCTATAGCTCTGCAAACGGTCGCCCACCACATTTTTGTTAAGCCTGGCTACGGGCCTTAACCAGGCTACCAAACACTTTGAAGTTGCATTGCGGGAGGCTAGATTGGGACAGCCCAAGCAACCAAAACACACCCATAGGTAACTATGATTGAGGGCAGCTAAGGTCACCAGTCACTAATTGCTTCAGAATCCAAAATCAATAAACAGCAGCCCAGTGAATGTATGGAAGCAAAACATTTTTCATTGCACTTAAGCAGAGTAGCCATTGCTAATCATTATAGGCAAGTTGTCTTTAGGATCCTTAAGTGAAATCAAAAGGTGTAAGCTTAATCTCAACATTTGTTGGGCTTCGTCCAAATGTAACAGTTTCTTTAGCAGTGCTCGCCTTTTAGGATTATCTTTGTAAGGAGAAGCCAAAGAGGATTTCGTGCAGTAAGAAGGGAAGGAAGCAAAGCCAGACGAACCACTTTGCTCCCGTGTGAAGATAAAAAATGAAGGACGAAGACTAGTGGTCTACTTCGCTTGCCAAAAGTAGGCGGAGGCAACATGATTTGTCTTCAGGACACGACGCCTCGACGCTAATGATCTCTCCCCTAGAAATTGCTTAGAACATATAAGAAGTTGAGTCAAAGATGTAATGACCAAATTGCCCCTAAGTATGAGAGGGGTTGTAATCAATTGACTCAACAGTATTTTAGACTTTCTACTAGAGATAATGAAGCCTAAGACCAGTATAAATATCCATGAACATGAAATGAATACTCAATTGAGTTCACTCTGTCTCCCGATGCTTGTGTGAGTAATCTACCCAGCAACATTTTTCTTCAGTAGTAATCCTTGATCCTTCTGTATATATCACAAAATACAGCAGAAAAGATAGAACCCAGTACTTGAAATCCAAGGGAGCACATATAACCCTTTTGACTCGATGAACAAAGAAACTAACCAAACCGAAGTGCAGGACTTACATGAATCCAACCAAGAGATAAAAGGGAGCCTTTGTCCTGAACTTCAAATATTTCTTCTTCATTCGTAGCTTGACACTGCAAAATCAATAAAAAACGGTTCAAGTATTTCTGAAAATGCAACATTTTGGAGACTGCGGCAACATGTAAACTGATACCCATGCAATCCAGTGTTCGCCAAAACAACCATGTAGGCTGATTATTCAGTGAGTACACTGTATACTCCACATATTGCCTGGCCATGCAAGTTAGGCCATAAAATGATCTCAGTACATGGTTTGCATGTGGTCCTGAATGGGCAGAGCGGCCAACATGGAATGGCTACTACAAGGAGCTAAACAGAAAATGGCAACTAGAGTAGCTTTTAGCTGATAGCTGGGCATGGCTGTGAGAAATTTCAGCCCCCAGTTCCATGCACATTGCCCATTGGCAATGGCGGAGCTAAACTGGGAGGCAGCAGGGATAACGGCCACCTTTCCAACACTGCCGAAATTTTTAAACGCATATGCTGTAGTTGGGTGTATACGTGTAGTGTTTTGGCTTTTTTTTTTGGGATTGAGTGTTACTGATCTACTTACATACATGGGCTTCCATTATTTCATTTGGGCCACCTAGCTAATGTCGCATGGGGGGCTGAGGGCCTGGGCGGCTGGGCCATCAATGCAGGAAGCCACGGAGGCACGAAGCAAGCTCATCACCGAACAGAAATGGAGAGCCGCCCTTAGCTGAATCACTGCCGCGGCGCCGCTAGCCTCCTCAACCTCATCTTCCTGGCCAAGCGCGGAGCGACGGAGGCACCCAAGCCAAGAGCGAGGCCACGAGATAGATCGGGAGGCCACATGCTAGTGGCCAGCAGCTAGGACTCCAGTCTCCAGGAGCTAGGAGGCTTGGCCACGAAGACCTAATCAAGCAATCTCTTGATTGATGCAAGGTAACTTCGTAAAATAATTTCGTTTGGTTAATCACTTTTATTTTGTTCCTGTCCACTGTAGCCCGTACTCTATAGAAAGCTACAAGTATTTTTGTATATTCTAATTTGGAGTATTGGGAAAAAAAAAACATTGAAGGATAATCATGATACTCAGAAAGAGGACACTAGATTCTTTTTACAAGAGGACCGTTGGTGTTACTTGTCCGGACGAAGAGACACCTGAAGATTAAATTGCAAATTGGCTTGCTGCACAAGAGGATGAAAATGATGATGAGGTAGCAGAGGAGACTCCAAGGCAAACAACAGCTAAAATTCAGACAGTTAACAGTGCTAGTGTTTTAATGGTAGAGCATGATCCAGGCCTCTGCGTTGCCAAATTTGGGATTATCCTCCAAATGAACATGACAAAGTTATTAGAGCATATATGAAGCATGCTCCATACCAATTTATTAAAGATGTGTACTGTTATGGTGGGCCGAGTCTTCCAAAGGAGGAAGCCACGCCGTGGCTGAGCCAGCGCATGCGTGGGTTGCACGAGCTGTTCGCGGTCACCAGGCCACGGTGGCTTCTGTTCCTATAGCTCCTAGGATCTAAACGTGTTGAGTTTGCAAGTTTGTTACCAATTAGTCTCAGTTTGTTTGGAGTCGCTATAAAACCTAAACACTTGATAATTCTCAATTCAGCTGGAGACTGAGATTCAGTCTCTCCTGCTCCACTGTTCCAGTGTGCTCTAGCCTTTAGCCTTCGGTTTCGCCGCCGCTCACCGGGACGGCGTCGCAACCTTGCCGCCGCCGTCAACCCAAGCCACGTTCACCTACACACCACGACTACTGTCTGAGGGGTGGTAGCAGCGATCCTAACAACCTGATATCGGCTACGTCGAGTCCGATGTCTGGTGCTTCTGCCGCCCTTCCCTCCACCACCGCGCCACCCGCTTCCACCACCACGCCGCTGATCACCCAGAAACCCGCGACCTCTCGCGAACGTAGAGGGCTAGGCATCCTCATCCATCAACAGTCCCTCTGCACCGCCCTTCGGCCTCCATATCTCTGGGCAGCCACTGTCGGTGACATCATCTTTGCCCTACGGCCTTTCGGGGTTCGGTGGCATTCCGCCAGTGTCGTCCGCCATTCAATACCTGCCGCATCCTCCGCACCCCTTCCCATCACGGCATCACCCAAATCCCTTTTCCCATTCACCCTAGCCCATACCATCCCTGGGCACGTCAAACCCGCCCCTGCTGGTTTACGATGACGACACGGCTGACGGCATCGCGGTGCCCTGCTTCCACAAACTCGCTTTCACGATGTTCGACGGCAAGGAAGACCCTCTTGGCTGGTTCAATCGCTGCGAGCATTTCTTCAGCGGGCAGCGCATTCGCAAAGTCGACAAAGTCTGGTTGGCGTTTTTCCACATGACCGGCGTCGCGCGACATTGGTAATGCTCGAGCGAGATGCTGGTGACCCCAACGCCACCAGCTGGCCGCTCTTCAAGGCGCTTTGCCACCGTCGCTTCGGGCCGGCCTTGGGCACCAACCACCTTTCTGACTTGGCCCGCTTGCCATTCAGCAGCAATGCCACCGATTACCAAGAGAAGAGAACTTTCCTCACACACCTGGCCCATGTCGGTCCCCTCTCCCCGACGCACCAAGTGCAGCTCTTCACAGGCGGGCTACCAAATCCGATCTGCACGGATGTCGAGCTGCAGGGTCCCATCGAGCTACAACAACCCATGCCCTTGGCTTGCACCTACTAACGCCGGGCAGCAGCCCTGCCTGTTGTTCCACCGGCGTGCCCACTGTGGCCACAGACTCGGCTAGCACAACCACCACTGGCGCTCGTGCTTCGACTCAGGCGCTCGTGCTCGCCACTGTTAGAGTGTGTGTATTAGGCCCATGAGGCTAGGCCCATGTGGCCCATGTATGTGCTACTATATTGCTACCCTTCTAGGGTTAGCCCTTATCCAATGAATCATTCTCTTTAGCATGGTATCAAGCTAGGGTTAGCTTCTCTCTCTCTCTTCCCCTCCCCTCCCTCCCTTCAGGCGCCGCCGCCGCCCCTTCTCCGGCCATGGCCGGCGGCCGGCCCCCTCCTTCTCCTTCCCCCTCCTACTTCTCCTCCTTCCCACCCCTCCCCTACTCCTCCTCCTGGGCCCAGCGGGTCGCCGGCGGGCCCTCTGCTGCGGCTTTCATGGCCGCCGGTGGCGGGGCGGACGGAGCAACCCCGTCCCTGCCCGGCGGGCCGCCACCGTCGCCCCAGATCCGTCCCGGCGGGCCACCGCCGCAGCTGCATCCAGGCGGGCCGCTGCCGGCCGCCCCGGCCTCGGCCGCGCCACAGCCGCCGCCGCCGCTGCATCCCGGCGGGTCGCGGCCGGCCGCGCCGGCCCTGACCGCGCCGCCGCCGCCCGGGACTGAGCCGCCGGCGGAAGCCTCCACCCTGCTCGAGCCGGCGCCATCCAGGGCCGCCCTCGCCTCCACCCTGCTCGAGCCGGCGTCATCCAGGGCCGCCCTCCTCACTGCGCTCGGGGCTGGTGGCCTACCTGCACAGCAGCCGCCAGCCACACAGCACCCGGCCATGGTTGACACGGCAGGGACCCCCGGCGCACTTCTCCTCGATCCCCACCGCGCCGCTGCCCTCTTCTCTGCCCGGGCTGCCGCCGCGGAAGGCGCGGCACGTGTGAGCGCGGCTGCCCTCACCTTGGAGCGGGAGCGCGAGGCGGCCGCTGCCTTGGCACGTCAGCTCGCCGAGGCGGAGCAGCTCCTCGGCCACCCGGCATACTACGACTCCACCACTGTCTCCTCCGACTCGCACGCCATCCGAGGGTCGCCTCTCCAGATCCCCGATCCGGCGGATCTGCTCGTGGCGCAGCTCCACTACCAGGCCGGGGGTGTTCAGAACATCCGGAACCTGGTTACGGTCGTCCTCGACCCGGGGTCGTCCTCCTACGCCCGCTGGCGGGACATGGTCGTCCTCACCCTCCGCCGCTACGCCCTTGACGACCACGTCCTCCTCGACGCCCCGCTGGCGGCTCAGACCCCCGGGTGGTTTCGTCTCAACAGCATCGTCCTGTCCTGGATTCTCGGGACCATCACCACCGACCTCCACGACCTCGTCCGCAACACGCCCGACGCTCGGCGTGCCGGGCTGGCACTCGAGGGTCAGTTTCTGGGCAACGCCGAGGCCCGGGCTCTGCGCCTTGACGCCAGCTTCCGCACCTTCGTCCAGGGCGACCTCTCCGTCGGGGAGTACTGCCGCCGGATGAAGGGCATGGCGGACTCCCTCGGTGACCTGGGCTGGCCCGTGGAGGACCGGATCTTGGTCCTCAACGTCCTCCGCGGCCTCAGCGACCGCTACGGCCACCTCCGGACCTGGATCACACGGCAGCGGCCCTTCCCCACCTTCCTGCAGGTCCGTGACGATCTTGTCATGGAAGAGCTCACTCAGGGCGTCCAGCCTGCTCCCACCTCCGCGCCGGGCTCCTCGTCCTCGACCGCACTTGCAGCCACTCCTCCGCCGCGTACGTCCACACCGGCACCATCGTCTCTTCTGGGTCCTCCTCCCCCCGGGCCGAGTGGGGGTGGGGGGGTCGTGGTGGCCGTCGTCGACGCGGAGGGGGGCGTGGTGCTGGCTCTGGGCGTGGGGCAGCGCCTGCACCACCCCGGGAGGGTGCACCCTGGCCATCCTTCAGCAACCCATGGTCAGGGCGCATCTCGATGTGGCCGTTCCAGGGTGCCGGTGGTGGCCCTCGCACCCCCGCGGCCATGCTCGCCGGTGCTGTCCCGGCCACTCCGTGGACTCCACCTCCTGGGGGCGCTCCGTCTCTCACGTCGCCGCCCGGACCTGCCGGTTGGGATGCGACAGCTCTGGCCCGCTCCTTCAGCACCATGGGCCTGACGCCTCCTACCGGACTTTGACTGGGTTGCCGACTCCGGGGCCACTTACCACACGACGTCCCACCCTGGTATACTCACGGCGGTCCACCCTCCTTCTTCCTCTCTTCCTTCCTCTATCATGGTCGCCAATGGTTCTTGTATTCCTGTCACATCCGTGGGTTCCGCCACCACACCTGGTTCTTTCCGTCTTCCTGATGTTCTAGTTGCTCCTTCGATGGTTCACAACATTCTCTCCATTCGTCGTTTTACCACTGACAATTCTTGTTCTGTTGAGTTTGACTCATCTGGTCTTACTGTGAAGGATTTGGCTTCCCGGCGTCCTCTTCTCCGATGTGACAGCGCGGGACCCCTTTACACGCTTCGGCTTCCTTCTTCTGCTCCTACCACTTCGGCTTCGGCTTCCACTCCTTCGGCTTCCGCTGCTTTCGCCACTTCTACTTCTGCTACTACTTGGCACCGCCGACTCGGACATCCAGGCCATGATGTCTTGATGCAGCTTAGTCGTAGTTCCGACATACCATGTACTCGGGCTAACGATGGGCACTTGTGTCATGCGTGCCAATTGGGTCGTCATGTTCGTCTTCCGTTTCCCACCTCTTCCTCACATGCGACCCACATTTTTGATCTTGTACACTGTGATCTGTGGACATCTCCTGTGATGAGCATTTCTGGTTATCAATATTATCTTGTCATAGTTGATGATTTCTCTCATTATTCCTGGACGTTTCCCTTACGTGCTAAGTCTGAGGCATTTCCCACTCTTCGTCACTTCTTCGCCTGGGTGTCTACTCAGTTGGGCCTTACCGTCAAGGCCGTCCAGTGTGACAACGGGCGTGAGTTCGATAACTCCACTTCTCGGGACTTCTTTCTCTCTCACGGTGTCCAGTTGCGCATGTCTTGCCCCTACACTTCCCCCCAGAATTGGCAAGGCTGAGCGCATGATTCGCACCACGAATGACACCGTGCGCACTCTTCTCCTACAGGCTTCCCTTCCTGCCCGCTTCTGGGCCGAGAGCCTACACACCTCCACCTACCTCCTTAACCGCCTACCTTCCACTGCCTGTCCCGCTCCCACACCACACCACACTCTCTTCGGTACCCCTCCTCGCTACGACCACCTCCGGGTTTCCGGGTGTGCGTGTTACCCTAACACCACTGCCACTGCCCCTCACAAGCTGGTTCCCCGTTCGACTCTGTGTGTCTTCCTTGGGTACTCCCCGGATCATAAGGGGTACCGCTGCTATGACCTCACCTCTCGCCGGGTCCTCATCTCTCGTCATGTGGTATTTGACGAGTCCGTCTTCCCTTTCTCCACCACCGCCACCCCTCCTCCCACCCCCGACCTCGACCTTTCCTCCCTCTCTCCCACTGACGCGGTGGTTCAGCCACCATTTCCGTTTCCTCCTGCAGGTTCTACTCCGCCACCCGTGTCGCCGGCCCCATACGCCGGACCGGCTCCTTCCGGTGCGTCGCCTGACCCTACCTCCTCCGCGGGTCCGGTCGTGCCCGACCACAGTCCGGATGCCCCGTCCCCTGGTGCTCCGCCTGCCTCTGCGCCTGGCCCGGGGACGGGGGCGCCGACCTCGGAGACTCCGGCGCGGTTCGCCCACCCGGTGCGCGTCTACCAGCGCCGCGTGCGGCCGGCGCCGCGTGCGGCCGGCGCCGCTCAACGTGGTGCCGGTACCACCACCGCCTTCCTCGCCGCCACAGTCCCCACCGGTGGCCTCTCCTCCGTCGACACCCACACCGCTGCCTCTACCACTACCGGCTGCCCGTGCCGAGCCGCCGGTGTACCACCCGCCGATTCTTCACCGACACCCGCGTCACGTTCACCCCATGGTGACGCGGCACGCGGCTGGTGTCCTGCGGCCCCAGGCTCTTGCGACGACGCCCGGGGACTCGCACGTCTCTCCTGTACCCTCTTCTGTCCGCGACGCCCTGGCGGATCCTCAGTGGCGCCGTGCGATGGAAGAGGAGTACGCAGCCCTTCTGGCCAACCAGACGTGGGATCTGGTGCCGCGCCCGCCTGGTGCCAATGTGGTCACCGGCAAGTGGATCTGGACCCATAAGCGTCGCGTCGATGGCTCCCTGGAGCGGTACAAGGCTCGTTGGGTTCTCCAGGGCTTCACCCAGCGGCCCGGTGTTGACTATGATGAGACCTTCAGTCCAGTGGTGAAGCCCGCTACCGTCCGCACGGTTCTCTCACTGGCTCTCGAGCGCTCCTGGCCTGTGCATCAGCTGGATGTCAAGAATGCCTTCCTCCACGGCACTCTAACCGAGACCGTCTACTGCAGCCAGCCGGCCGGTTTCGTGGACTCCTCTCGCCCTGACTTGATCTGCTGGCTCAACAAGTCCCTCTACGGTCTCAAGCAGGCGCCTCGGGCTTGGTACTCTCGGTTTGCTACCTTCCTGCTGACTCTTGGGTTCACAGAGGCCAAGTCTAACACCTCGCTGTTCATCTACCACTATGGGGGTGAGACTGCCTACCTGCTTCTCTATGTGGATGACATTGTTCTCACCGCCTCGAGCCAGTCACTGCTCCAGCGCATCATCACCTCTCTCCAGGCGGAGTTTGCCATGAAGGATCTGGGTGTGCTCCATCACTTCCTCGGTGTCACTGTTGAGCCCCGACCTTCAGGCTCGTTTCTCCACCAGCGGCAGTTCACTTGACATTCTCGAGCGCGCAGGGATGACTGACTGCAAGCCCTGCTCTACCCCCGTCGACACTCAGGGCAAGCTGTCAGAGGCCGCAGGTCCGTTGCTTGGACCCGAGGACTCCACCTCCTACCGGAGCCTTGCGGGTGCGCTGCAGTACCTCACCTTCACCCGGCCCGACATCGCCTACGCCGTGCAGCAGCTGTGCCTCTACATGCATGCTCCGCAGGAGCCCCACCTTGCTGCTATGAAGCGGCTCCTTCGGTACCTCCGCGGCACCATCGGCTACGGGCTACTTCTCGGCCGGTCCTCCTCTGCCGAGCTTGTGGTCTACACCGACGCTGACTGGGCGGGCTGCCCAGACACCCGCAGGTCCACCTCCGGCTACGCTGTCTTCTTGGGCGGCAACCTTGTCTCCTGGTCGTCCAAGCACCAGCCGGTGGTCTCACGCTCCAGTGCCGAGGCGGAGTACCGCGCCGTCGCCAACGGCGTGGCCGAGGCCGCTTGGCTCCGCCAGCTCCTGGCTGAGCTTCACTGCCCCCTCGCCAGGAGCACGCTCGTCTACTGCGACAACGTCAGCTCGGTCTACCTCTCCACCAACCCTGTGCAGCACCAGCGGACCAAGCATGTGGAGATCGACTAGCACTTCGTCCGCGACCGCGTGGCCATCGGCGACGTCCGGGTCCTCCACGTCCCGACTACCTCCCAGTTTGCGGACATCTTCACCAAGGGCCTCCCTTCCTCGACCTTCTCCGAGTTTCGCTCCAGCCTCAACATCACTAGTGGCTAGTTGTGGCTGCGGGGGGGTCCTGTGTTCTTGTTTCTTTCTTGTCCAGTCTCGTACTCCGCTGCGCCGGTAGTCCAGACTGCGGGGGGAGTGTTAGAGTGTGTGTATTAGGCCCATGAGGCTAGGCCCATGTGGCCCATGTATGTGCTACTATATTGCTACCCTTCTAGGGTTAGCCCTTATCCAATGAATCACTCTCTTTAGCAGCCACCAATCCGTCGGCGCCTTCCAGGACATTCGAGTGCCTGTCTCCCATAGAGATGGCCGAGCGTCATCGCCAAGGCCTATGGCACAATTGTGATGAGCAATACGTACACGGGCACAAGTTCCAGTATGGAGGTGATGGACTTCAATGAAGATGAACTTGTCCCTAATACCTAGGTCGCAGCCGATGAGGAGCCCCCATGGATTTCCCTGCACGCCATCATCGGCATCCACACTAAAGATACAATGCAGTTGCGCCTATCCGTGGGAAACTAAGAGCTGACAGCCCTCCTGAACTAGGGGTCAGTGCGCAACTTCATTACCTCGGCTACTGCACGCCGAGCTGGCCTGGGCTTCCATGACGGCGATCGCGTTCCTTGTCGCGGGCAGGCACAGGACCTCATGATCCACATCGCCGATGAGGAATTCACCACCGATTGCTACGACATTCCCCTGGACTGTTATGATATGGTGCTCGGCGTCAAGTTCCTTCAAACACTGGGCCCCATCCTTTGGGACTCGATGACCTCTGCATGGCCTTTTAGCACCGTGCCCACCATTCTCTGGAAGGGCATTGTGTCAACGCTCAGTGACATTTCACTGATGGGGCGCCTGCACTCCGTGCGCGGCACAGAGCCCGCCCTCCTAGATCGCCTCCAGGATAGCTTCGCCAACGTGTTTGCGGAACACACCGCCTTCTTTCACCACACCCGTGTGATCATCGGATACACCTCCTACCCAACACGGCTCCGGTAGCAGTCCGGCCTTACCGTTACCCATAGTTGGAGGCTCAATGTTCGACCATGCTGCGCCAAGACATCATCCAGCCCAGTACATCGCCATTCTCGACTCCAGTCCTTCTTGTGAAGAAACAAGACAACTCATGGCGCTTCTGTGTGGATCACCGTGCCCTTAATTTACGTACCGTAAGGACAAGTTTCCGATTCCTATGGTGGAGGAGCTGATTGATGAACTCCATGGCGCCCGATTCTTCACCAAATTGGACCTGCGCGCCGGGTACCATCAAGTGTGCGTTCATCTGTATGACGTTGAGAAAACGGCTTTCCGAACGCACCATTAGCATTTCCAATTCTTAGTGATGTCATTCAGCCTCGCCAACACCCCTGTGACGTTGCAGAGCCTCATGAACACCATGTTGCAGCCCCTTCTCTGTAAGTGTGTTTTGGTGTTATTTGATGACATCCTAATCTAACACCCCACGTGGACCGAGCACCTTCGGCACCTGCGCACCGTCTTTGACGTCCTACGCGCCAATCAGCCGTGTCAAGCGCTCCAAGTGTGCTTTTGCCACGACGCCGGTCGCCTACTTGGGCCATATCATCTCCACCACAGGGGTTGCCATGGGTGAGGATAAGGTGGATGCAATGGTCGCCTGGCTGCAGCCTTGTTCCGTGAGCCCTCCGTGGCTTCTTCAGCCTCGCCAATTACTACCGGCGCTTCATCGAGGATTTTGGCACCTTGGCCGCCCCTCTCACGTAACTGCTTAAGAAGGATGGCTTCCAGTGGATAGAGGCCGCCACATCGGCCTTCATTGCGCAGAAGGAGGTCGTCTCCATGGCGCCTGTTTTGCACCTTCCAGACTTCGACAAGGCATTCATGGTGGGTTGCAACGTATCGGGGACGAGCTTCGTGGGTGATGCTCCACCAGGGCACGGGTCCCGTGGCCTTCTTCTGCAAACCCTTTCCTACCCGACATCTGAAGGTTGTTGCCTATGAACAGGAACTCATCGGCTTGGTGCAAACTGTGCGATATTGGAGAGTATACCTCTAGGGGCGCCCGTTCAACATCCACACGGATCATTATGCCTTGAAATTCACGCTTAATCAGCAGCACCAGTTCATCATCTGCACGGATCAATACGCCCTGAAATTCACCGTGCCGCGGCATCAATGGATAAGCAAGCTTTTCGGCTATGATTTCTCCATCGAATACCGCCCCGGATGCCTCAACGCCAACGCTAACGTGATCTCAAGGCTCAAGCCCGAGGATGTCCACACAGCAGCCCTATCTGGGACGTCTTTCCGTCTCTTCACCGACTTATGCGTCGAGCTTAAGCAAAAACACCTGCGGACTCTGCACAACACGATTGTGGTGGAGCGCGGCGACCACCTGCGCATCTCCGATGGCCTCATCCTCAGCGGCAATCGCTTCATTCCCCAGGACTCCGCGGCCCTTCCAGTGGTCCTCCAGCTCGCGCACACGACGGGCCACGAGGGTATCTAAAGATGCTGCAACGCCTCCACACCAACTTCGTCATCGACATCGACCGCACTGCCGTCCGTGACTTCGTTCGCGCCGCCTCCACTTGCCAAAGAAACAAGACCAGGGCGCTGCATCCGTGGGACTTCTTCAACTCCTCGATGTGCGTTGAAGGCACCGCTCAAAGTGCATGAAAGAGCACCATCCTCACCATCGTCGATCAGTTCTCCAAATATGCCCATTTCATCCCGTTGGGGCATCCCTATATGGCACCGTCCGTCGCACAGGCTTTCTTCACCGGCATCGTCCGCCTCCACGGGTTCCCGGACTCGATTGCGAGCAATCGCGACCCTGTCTTCACATGGCACATATGGCGCGACCTGTTCCGTCCCGCCGGGGTACAACTCTGGCTCAACACCGCCTTCCATCCAACAAACGGACAGCTAGTTCAAGGCGGACAACAAGACGATCACAATGATCTATGCTACATCACGGGAGATCGCCCTCACGCCTGGTAGGACTGACTTCCCTAGGCCGAATACTGCTTTAATACGTCCTTCCACTCGGCGCTCCGCTCCACCCTGTTTCAGGTCGGATACGGTCGTCAGCCGCCAGCGTTGCTTCCCTACACACCAGCGACAGAAAACACTGCTACGGTCGACACCTTCCTGCAGGACCGCGACTCCTTCCTCGCCGACATCCGCGATCGGCTCTTGTAGGCCAAGGCATATATCAAACGCCACTATGACGCGCGCCACCATTCCCTGGAGTTTACGGACGGCGTGAGGGTCTGGCTTCAGCTGCTACACCGATCGGAGCAATCTCTGGTGCCAGGGGGACAGGGTAAGCTGAGCGCATGGTACGCTGGGCCATTTCAGGTTGTCGAGTACGTGGGTGACGTCACCTACCAACTCCGTCTACCCAAGAACGCGTGAATCCACGACACCTTCCACGTCAGCATCCTCAAGCCATTCCATGGTGTGCTTCCATCGACTACACCGGCATTGCCTCCCCTCCAACATGGGCGGCCACTGCAGTCCCCAGCCAAGGTGGTGCATTCGCATCTACGCCACGGTGCCTGGCACATCCTTGTCCAGTGGAATGGCCTACGCGCCGCTGAAACCACTTGGGAGCCGGTGGACTCCTTCCGTGAAGCTTACCTAGAGTTCCAGCTCGAGGACAACCTATTTGTCGACAGCGGGAGTGGAGAAGCAAACAAACGAAGCGATATAAAAGAACAGACTCCGTCTTCGAACATCAATTGATGTAGTGCAGTGGTTAGCATTACAAGCTTGTCCTTTCAAAGGATACAATGAATCTGCTGACTCAAAAAACAAAGGTAATTTTCTTGAGACGGTCAAAGTTCTAGCTTCTTATTATGATGAGGTAAAGGATGTGGTACTGCATAATGCTCCATTGAATGCACAGATCTTGGACCTTATGGGTAGTGATGTGCAAACAACTATTTGTAATGGAATAGGTGATGGCAAGTTTTGCTTGATTGTTGATGAATCAAGAGATGAGTCCAGAACAAATGGCAGTTGTTATTCGTTTTGTTGACAAAAAGAAGGCTTTGTCCGAGAACGATTTTTGGATCTTGTGCATGTTCATGATACAAACTCTGCAACTCTAAAACAAAAAATATGCTCTGTTTTATCTGCCCATAATTTGGATGTCCAAAATATTCGTTGACAAGGTTATGATGGTGCTAGTAACATGAGAGGAGAGTGGAATGGACTCCAAGCAAAGTTTATGGAAGAGTGTCCTCATGCATATTATGTTCATTGCTTTGCCCATCAATTACAGTTAGCTCTTGTTGCTGCATCCAAAGAAGTAACTGAGGTTCATAATTTTTTTGAACATCTCGCTCTTGTTGCCATTTGTTCACCTCCACTAAGAGAAATGATGACCTCCATGACAATCAAGTTGCTGAAATGGAGCATCTAATTGAACTTAATGAGCTTGAAACTGGAAGTGGTGCTAACCAGATTAGAACGTCCTGGGGATACTAGATGGAGCTCACATTATGATTCAGTTTGTAGTCTTTTAAAGCTTTACAAGCCTACGTTTCTAGTATCAAAAGATATTGCTACTGCTAAAGGGTTCAGGAACCACATCTGCTGGACCAACAAAGGCTGTCATTTGACTTAGTTTTTATTTTGCCTGTTATGAAAGAACTCATGGGCATCACAGACCTACTTTGCAAAAAGCTACAGCAAAAAACTCAGGATATTGTCAATTATGTGGATGATGTGGCCACTACCAAGAAATTGATCCAAAGTTTAAGAGATCATCGCTGGAGTGCCCTTCTTAATGATGTCACATCATTTTGCATAAAACAGGGCAAGTGCCAAATATGAATGCCTTCTATGTGGACTACATTCGATCTCGTGCTGAAAATGATCTATCAGTTGAGCATCACTACAAATATGACATTTTCACAGTTGCTATTGATGAACAATTACATGAGTTAAATAGCAGGTTCAGTGAACAAGCCACAAAGCTTCTTGTTTTGTGTACATCTTTGGATCCTAAAGATTCATTTAAATCGACGATATTTGCCTGGTAGCTTCAAAGTTCTATCCTGCTGATTTTTCTGGACAAGAAAGAAATAACTTGAGACATCAATTACAGCATTATGAGCTTCATGCCCACAAAAATCTACGGTTCCAAAATTTACTAAGGGCCTGTTTGGCAGGGATTCACCACTGTAAAAAGTGAATCTGAATCTGGAATTCACCATGGATCCGATTCACCGTGGATCTGAGATCCACCATAAGGGCCTATTTGGCAAGGATTCAGATTCAGATCCACACAAGGGCAATTTCGTTGGAATGCCCAGAATTACCCTTGGGCTCTAGTGGTCTCTCTGTGTCACTGATAACTTGGGCCCATGCGTCAGCTCTTCTTTTTTCCTCTTCCTATAGAGCAGAGCATATCGCTGTATCATATGATTGGGGCAAGGCGCAAGCGGCGGCGCCACATTGCGAGAGGCGGCGGGCAGCCTACCCGTCGACGTCCTGCTCGCGACCAGGAGGGCCACAGCACGAGGCGGCGGGCGGCCTGCTCATCGGCACCCTGCCCTCGGCCTACTCGTGGCGTCGTGCTTGCTGTCAGGTGGGCGGGAGCGATGCACTGGCCGCCGTCTTCCTCATAGGTGCCGGCACCAGTGATGGGGCATACGAGCCACAGCGGCGGGCGTGCGACGTGCGCGGGCGGCCTTCTCCTACAGGCACGGGAGTGGGGGTGACACGCTGGCCGTCACCGTCCTCGCGGGCACCGGTGGCGGGACGACGAGCCGCAGCAGGCATGCGCAGGCATACTAACCTGCAATAGGCGTGGAGAAAGTAAACCGGAAAAAAATAGAACGAAACGGTATGTTTGTGTAACCAGTGGCGTTGGTGGGTAATTTCCTCCAGATTCACCAATCTGAGCTTAGTGAATCACCCCTTAAGGAGAATAGGAGATCCACCAAAATGGTGAATCCAGCCCCATATCCACTGTTTTGGTGAATCCGAGTCCTTGGCAAATATTTTGGTGAATCCAAGCTCATGAATCCGAATCCCTGCCAAACAGGCCTAACTATTGTTGATCTATGCCATCGACTAGCTGAAACTGGAAATCAAACGACTATTATTTGATTGATAGGTTATATGACATCCTCATTTTTTAATGTATTATCCCAAATCATTTTTATAGATGGCAAATACTAACCATTTTTTCTTTGACAGATTAATTCGTCTTGTTCTAACTCTATCAGTTTCAACAGCTACGTCAGAACGAGCATTCTCTGCAATGAAACTTGGAAGACAAGACTCTGAAATAAAATGGGAGATAAATTTCTAAGAGATTACTTGATAATATACATTGAGAAGGAGATTGCAATTGAGTTCACAACTGATACACTTATTGATAATTTCTATGATATGAAGACACGCAGATTAAGACTAAAATGAGAAAGGTCAATTCCTATGAATACTAACCACTCCCTCTTCTGCAAGCTGCAGCATCTCGATGATGTCCCTCTCCAGCCCTCTGCACCAATCCAGCTCAATCTCCAAGGTCTCCCGCCTCTCCTTCCTCCTCAGACCCCAGGTCATGGTTTTTGAGGCATTGCCTAGGCATTGAGGCACACCCCAGGCGTCGCAGGATGCCACCACATCGCCTACAGCGCCACAGGACGCCGCAACGCCTCAAAAAACCATGCCACAGGTAACCCCACGCCTTGCACCCCCCACCCCCTCCTCTTATTATCGACTTAAGCAATGTGCTTATGCGCTGTGAGAAATGATCTGCTAGACTGCATATTGCTTGGTTACCCAATAGGCCAACAGTAGACACAATGTAATTGTTCAGTCCTTCCTACTAGATTGGTTCACTATGCTACGCTGCCTAGAGCCTACTTATTTGTTTATTCCAAAAAATTAGAGCTTGTAGTTAAAACAGAAAGTGCAATTTGCTCATTGCAGGATGTCAGATACTGCATCAGCTTGTTCCACCATCAATTTTACATTTCCAGATTTTCACATCTATAAACATATGCAAATTCGTGACACTGCAGACCGTTACATGCCGTCAACGAAGCCTAAACGCTAAGCTATGGGAGATTAGTCAATTTAGCGCTTAGTGTCTTGGTGAATTAGATGTGATATGCAAAACAGATGCAAATCTAAATCAATTGCTACAGGTCAACACAAATCTGAAGATGATATTAGTATAATTGAAGTGTCCTTCCTCTGAGTGTCACCAATATAACAGGAAACCCAAACAAGGTATTTTAAAAAGCTGTAGTCGATAACAAAATATTTACAAAAAAAAATATTCTGGCCAGAAACATTTAATGGGGAAAAGGAACAAGAACATGTAAAAGCATAAAATAACTTACTGAATCAGATGTTGATTTCTGCTTCGGAATTATTAATGTCGTCACATAAAAGGTTCTCTTTTTCTACAAAAAAAAAAAAAATATATATATATATATATATATATATATATATATATAGTCAATGATGCAACCAAGTACTCCCTCCATCCCAAATTGTAAGTCATTCCAAAAACCTTGAAGAGTCAAAGCATCTCAATTTTGACCAAGTTTATATCATAAGATAATAATATTTGCAATATCAACTAAGTATCATTAGATTTTCTTCACCAAATATATTTTTATAGTACACATATTTTGTGTCATAAATCTTTGTATTTATTGATTCGCAAAAAAAAAAAAAAAAAAAAAAAAAAAAAAAAAAAAAATCTTTGTATTTATCTCTATAATTATAGTCAAACTTAAGATGCTTTGGCTCTCCAAAATTCTTGGAATGACTTAGAAATTCGGAATGGAGGGGGTATAACCTTTTTTCTTTGCTTTTCAGGGAGGCACATACCAGAGTACCAGCAAGAATTCCACATGTTTCCAAATTCTTTGCGGTATTTAACTCAGCGACCCTCAGGAAACACTCCATTAATGTCACTGGCTGACAAATAGGTAAAATCAAATCATCAGACAAAAAAGTCTAACATGAATCAGATAAGAGTAGGATGTAGATAAGAGAACCATAATATTCATGTACTCCTTCCAACCCTTTCTAAATGCCGTTCTCACATATCAAGGAGTCAAACGTATTCAACTTTAACCAAATATATACAAGAGATTATTACTAATGTTTATGGTGCATAATAAGTATCACTAGATTAATCATTAAATATATTTTTATAATACACTTATTTGGAGATATAAATGTTACTAATATTTTTCTATAAATCTAGTTGAACTTAAGAAAGTTTGACTGACATGAAAAATTAGGTGACACTTAAAAAGGGACCGAGGGAGTATTGACTTAAATATAGTGAACTTGGTAAGTTGGTACGGAAGAAAAGGGAAGCTGCATTTTCAACTTACCACATGCAAATTTTGATAGCGTCCAGTTTCAGAGGTAGCAAGTCCTGGTCTTGGATCAGCAACTCTTGATGGAGGAATTGATCCGTGCTCAGGATGCACTTGAGCTAGGACAGGTGGGGGAGAAGGTTGTCTAATATTCAGCTGGGAGAACTCTGCATCCAAACCAGGAGACACTGTTGCTGGTTCTACTGGTAAACACCACCTGCCATCATCAAGCGAGAGAACAGACAGCATATCATCACTTTTATCCTGAGATGCTGTACTGGGACCACGCAAACCATCTTGGTTCAAGATTGTTGGCATTAAACTGCAGAAGCAAGCAAAAGATAAGGTCATTTCATCTGAAAGTAACTCATAATTCATAGCTCCATATAGCTGTAAGTATGGAGTGACTTTCTTAGAATAAGCTAAATACTATCGAAATTCTCACCTAGAAACATCACTTTGGGTTAATTCAGGATTGCGTGGATACTCAATCTGCAGCAGGCATTTAATGAAATACAAATGTCAATCAAATGATAACTGCTATACTCACCAAATACATAACAAAATGTAAATACAACAAAGCAAAATAGATATACCTTGATACCAGTAACAGGCCATGTCCATTGACCCAGATTCCCCTGAAGCCCATTAGGTCCTAGTATAGAATGTCTCGATAATGTTTCCTCTTGTGGATACAGCATGTTGGTAGGTCTGCATAATTGCAAAGTAAATTAATATATATAAAATAGTATATCATGAGCAGTCGGATGGACCTTATGCCAGCAGTGTGAGGCCCATTAGGATTAGGGTTAGGGATAAGATGAGCAATATTGCTTAGGCATATAGTTTACCTCCCAAAAAAGGAGAGGAGACCTATATCAATCAGAGGCAAGCAAGAAATTATCTGGAGAGATCCTCATATATGTGCAAGTAGTAATACATATACATATCAGAATCAGAACTACATTTCTAGACGAAAGCTGGATACGAGGAAACAAAGTGCATAGGGAGGCAAGAAAATCTGTTATGACGAGCGTCACGTATGAGGCGTGTGCGTGGCTGAGCCACGCCATATCAGCACATGATTGCATTTCCCTATTTACCTCCTTAAACATAGAATCTAGATTGGTTTTGTTAGGAAGCATAAATATCCTAAACTAAGGAATGAATGAATTAAGCAAAACAACAATTCTGTTGCTGGGCTTCTACACAACAGCGAAGACCCTAGCAGACCTGGCGCAGCAAATTGCGGCCCGCTTAGCGAAACTAAGCCTGGATGCGCAGCCGCCATCAGCGCTGCCACCATGCCACAAGACATGCCCTACAGGCTGCCCGGTTATGGATGATGGCACTCTCTGTCCCAGGCCCGTCACCACAACGCCGGCCGCTACCCGGCCACCCCCATCGCTGCCAATGCACATCCACCAGATACAGTTCCCCTATTCCACATCTCCAATACCCTCCAAAGCAATGTTCACAAGGGGAACGTCCACCTTCACCACCCCACGTGCCTCTGCTTTTGGGCCAGGTGCAGTGTTTCCGTCCACGTTAGGCACAACGTTTCAGCCCGGGCTGCCATTCAGCAGGGCCCCCGATGCATAGGCACAAGGTGCCGTGCGGGACTGGCTCCCCACGCTTATACAAGCTGAACTTCGCCAACTTCCATCTGTGTTACATGGATACGGCAGATCAGGGTGTATCCCGTATCAGATATGTATCCAATACGGATACATGATGGACATGTCCCCGATACGTATCCATGAAGTATCCGTTTTTTATTTATTTTTCGCAATTATCAATACGTGCGGCGATACGTATCTATAATGCGGACACGGCCCAACCAGCCCAACAAACACACGCACCATCTCCCTTTGTCCCCGACGCCCGCACTCCTGCAGCTAGCGCCACCTCCAGCAACACGCGCGGTGACGCCAGCGACGAGCCTTCGCCCCTGCTCGTTGGCCGCATGCGACAATCTCGACCCTGCTTGTCGGACACCAGCGACAATCTCCACACCCTGCTCGTTGCTTGATTTTCTTTGTACGTAATGGATGGCATCTCCTCTTTCCAATCTCGATCTACTTTGCTGCTTGATGTTGTCGATGAGAATGAAACAAATGAGGAAATAGGGTGCTGATGCGCCTGAATGCCATTTATTAACAGTAAAACATAATAATAGAGCTTAAGTAGTTATGTAGACTGCAATATTTATTGTTATCAGTTTTAATATCCATTTTTATTTTTTATTTTAAAATAATAAAACGTATTCGCGCATCGGATTTTTTAGGAAATTGCCATATCCGCGTATCCGTATCCGATCCCGATACGTGTATTGGTATCGGTGCTGCATAGCCTTCCATGGTTCCAAAGACACTCTGAGCTGGCTCAATTGATGTGACCAGTTTTTCCTTGGTTAGTGTTAGACATAACCTGCTGCTACTAATCGCTTTTGTCTAGGCAGGAAGAAAGTCAGCTCTGCTGACTGAATTCCAGTACTGTAGGCAGTATGGCAATAGGCCAAGTAGATGTAGTTGGCTGATCTCAGCCATGTAGAGGTACATCAGCAGGTAGTGGGCTGATCCAAGCCATGTACTAGGAGTAGTTGGGCTGTACACAGCCATACCTAGAGTACAAAGTAGTTGGTATGTAGTTGGTATGTAGAGTTGTATATATACCAAGCAATGGAATGAAGAAAAGGCAGTTCTTTGCCTCACATTCAGTGTGTTCCAGGTTGCAGCCACTACTGAACCGAGAGCTGTGTGTGTGAGAGAGAGAGAGCTCAGCTCTTCTTCCACCTTAGGTCAGGGGCGAGGGAGAGGAAGGTGAGCAGGTTGCTCACCTGGGTCTTAGGTGCTAGGACCAACACGTGGTATCGGAGCCGTACACGTCGCTGCGCTTAACTGCCGGCGATGGCTGGGGGCGGTGATGATGCTCTGCCGACTGGGGCGGATGGCTCAGCTGGAAAGGGAAAGGACATTGTCACAGCAGAGCAGCCCAAGGTGGAGGTGCGCACGGTGCGGGAGGTGAGCCGCACTACCTGGCCGCAGCTCACCCGCACCAACTACAGCGAGTGGGCTGTCCACATGAAGTGGAAGCTCCGCGCGCGGAAGTGGTGGGCGGCTGTGGAGACTGGAGACGTCGGCGAGGATGCGGAGGTGGGTGCCATGGAGGCACTGCTGGCGTCCACCCCGGCGGAGTTCCATGAGGCGATCGACAGCAAGAACATGGCGAAGGAGGCCTGGGACATGTTGGCTTCGTACCGGATCGGCTCGACCCGGGCGAAGAAGGCCAAGGCGCAGGCGCTGCGCCGGGAGTTCGACGACATCAAGTTCAAGCCTGGGGAGTCGGTCGAGGACTTCGCCCACAGGCTGCAGTCGCTGGCCACCTACGGCAAGCTGGTCGACGACAAAGATGTCGTCATGAAGCTGCTTCGTCTCGTGCCGGCGAAGTACACCCAGCTGGCTCTCTCCATAGAGACCATGCTAGACACAGAGGAGCTCACCCTGGAAGATGTAGTCGGGCGGCTCCGGGCGGTGGATGACCGCCTTTCGGCGGCGCAGGAGAGGAGTGGACCGCGCGCATGAAGGAGAAGCGGCAAACCGGGGAAGGTTCCTCCAGTCGCGGCGGAGGCAGCGGCGATCAGCGGCGCGGCAAGGCGCCGGCGGACAAGAAGAAGAACAACAACATTGACCCGAATGCTTGCAGGCGTTGCGGGAAGGTGGGGTACTGGGCGCGGGAGTGCCCGGAGAAGAAGCCGGAGAAGAAGCCGAAGAAGGAGGCTCACCTGGCTCGGGAGGACAGCGACGACGAGCACGGGCTTCTCGTGGGGGAGTTCTGCGCGCTGCAGGACGAGGAGGCGGAGGCGGAGGCGGAGCAGGGGACTGCGTCGCTGGCCGTCAACCTTGACGAGTCGCGTGCGCAGGTCCATCTGGGCGCGGATCGGAGACGAGCTCGAGCAAAGGTGGTACCTCGACTCCGGCGCAAGCAACCACATGACGGGGAGCAAGGCTGTCTTCTCCACCCTCGACAAGAACAAGACCGGGATGGTCAAGTTCGGCGACGGCTCGCGGGTCATCATCCGCGGCCAGGGCACCGTCATCTTCCAGTGCCGCAATGGAAAGCATCGCGCGCTCACGGACGTCTACTACATCCCGCAGCTGCGCTCAAGCATTGTGAGCTTTGGGCAGCTAGACGAGCGCAGCTCTAAGGTGCTGATCCGCGACGGCGTGCTGCACATCAGGGATCCAGAGCGGCGGCTGCTGACGAAGGTACCTAGGTCTCGCAACCGTTTGTGTCTCCTTGACTTGAAGGTGGAGCATCCAGTTTGCCTGGCGGCGCAAAGCATGGAGGAGCCATGGCTTTGGCACGCGCGCTACGGCCACCTGAGCTTCGACGCTCTTGGCCGCCTGGAGAAGATGGTGACCGGTCTTCCCTGCATCAAGCATGCCGGCGAGATATGCAACAGCTGCCTGGCTGGGAAGCAGAGAAGGATGGCGTTCCCCAAGACGGCGAAGTACCGCGCGGCGGATCCGCTCGAGCTGGTCCATGGGGACCTTTGCGGGCCAATCACACCGGCAACCCATGGCGGGAGGAGGTACTTCCTCTTGCTCGTGGACGACTGTAGTCGCTACATGTGGCTGCAGCTCCTGACGAGCAAGAGCGATGCGGCGGACACCATCAAGGCCTTCAAGGCGCGTGTGGAGGTGGAGTCCGGGAAGAAACTGAAGGACCGCGGCGGGGAGTTCACAGCGATCGAGTTCGCCACCTACTGCGCTGACGAGGGGGTGGGGCGTCACCTGACAGCGCCCTACTCGCCGCAGCAGAACGGCGTGGTGGAGCGGCGGAACCAGACCATCGTCGGGATGGCCCGGTCGATGATGAAGGCGAAGGGGATGCCAGCGGCGTTCTAGGGCGAGGCGGTGAGCACGGAGGTGTTCATCCTAAACCGCTCGCCCACCAAGGCTTTGAAGGGGGTGACTCCGTTCGAGGCATGGCACGGGCGCAAGCCCAATGTCAGCTTCCTGCGCATGTTCGGCTGCATCGGCCACATGAAGACCACCAAGCCGGGCCTCGCAAGCTGGAGGACAGGAGCACCAAGATGGTGTTCCTCGGCTACGAGGACGGATCCAAGGCTTATCGGCTCTACGATCTGGTTGGCGGCAAGGTGGTGGTGTCCTAGATGTTGTCTTCGACGAGGCTGCGTCGTGGAAGTGGGACGAGGAAGAGGCAGGCGGGGCGCAGGACAACAGCGGCCTCGACAGCGATTTCGTCGTCAAGCACCTGGTAATCCAAGGAGATGGCAGGGAACCGGCGACTGGGGAAGCGAGCACAGGCGAGCCTGCGGTCGCTGAGGCGGAGGCGCCTCCCAACCCCGTCGCAGCAGGCTCCCCTGTCACCCCAGGACAAGCGGGAGAGCAGTCTCCCATGACGCCGCAGCACGAGACGTCGGCGGACACGACCATCGAATTCACGACACCACCAGCCGACGTGTCGAAATTCGTGGACGCCTTCCATGAAGGGGAGGAGGTGCGCTTCCACCACGTGGACATCATCATCGGCAACGCGGAGGCACCAGGGCTGGCCGCACGGCCAAGTGACGACTCTGTGCTGCTACTAATGAGTGCGGAGGAACCAACCACGTTCGCCGTCGCGGAGCGCGACGAGAACTGGCGGCGGGCCATGCTGGAGGAGATGCGGGCGATTGAGGCCAACAAGACCTAGGATTTGGTCGATCCGCCGGTGGGATGCCGGCCGATTGGACTCAAATGGGTCTACAAGGTCAAGAAGGACGAGCACGGTGCGGTGGTGAAGCACAAGGCTCGGCTCGTCGCCCGTGGCTTCGTGCAGCGCAAGGGGATCAACTTCGAGGAGGTGTTCGCCCCCGTCGCGCGCATGGAGTCGGTGCGGTTGCTGCTTGCGCTGGCGGCGGCCAAGGATTCGCAGGTCCATCACCTCGACATCAAGTCGGCGTTCCTCAACGGGGAATTGGAGGAGACGGTCTACGTCAAGCAGGTGCCGAGCTTCGTCGTCAAGGGTGCGGAGCACAAGGTCTTGCGGCTCCGTAAGGCTCTCTACGGGCTGCGCCAGGCTCCGAGGGCGTGGAACGCCAAGCTCGACGCCACCATGGCGGAGCTCGGGGGAGCTCGGGTTCACACGGTGTGCCACGGAGCACGCCCTGTACACCCGACGACGGGAGGAGGAGGAGCTCATCGTCGGCGTGTACGTGGACGACCTCATCGTCACCGGAGCTCGAGCGCGCGACATCGCCGGCTTCAAGGAGAAGGCCGCCACGTTCCGGATGAGCGACTTGGGCGCGCTGTCTTACTACCTCGGCATCGAGGTGAAGCAGGGGGCGGACGACATCAAGCTCGGACAGCGGGCTTATGCCACAAAGCTGCTGGAGCGGGCGGGCATGGCAGGCTGCAAGACGGTGGCAACGCCAATGGAGTAGCGGATCAAGCTCTCCAAGCAGAGCACGGCGGAGAAGGTGGATGCAACACGCTACCGGAGCGTCATCAGCGGACTGCGCTGGCTCACACATACCCGGCCGGACATTGTGTTCGCCGTTGGGTACGTGAGTCGCTTCATGGAGGATCCGCGGGAGGACCATTGGTGGCGGTCAAGCGGCTACTGCGGTATGTCCAGGGCACATTGGATTGGGGGGTCGTCTTCCCCAAGCGCGGCGGGCTCATGCTGACAGCGTTCAGCGAAGCTCCGCCGGAGGGGCACAAGGATGGTGAGCCGAGGCTCACAGCATTCAGCGATGCGGACATGGCGGGCGACGTGGATGGATGGCAGAGCACCTCCGGCGTGCTCGTCTTCCTCGGCGGGGCGCCAATTGCTTGGCAGTCGCTGAAGCAGAAGATGGTGGCTCTCTCGACGTGCGAGGCGGAGTACGTCGCGGCAGCGGCAGCCACCGCAGCATGCCAGGTGGTCTGGCTGCGCCGGCTGCTGGGCGAGCCCACCGGCGTGGATGTTCAGCCGCCGGCGCTGAAGGTGGACAACAGGCCAGCTATCGCGCTGGCGAAGAATCCGGTGCTCCATGATCGGAGCAAGCACATCGACGTCAAGTTCCACTTCCTCAGGGACTGTGTCTATGATGGTCAGATCGTCGTCAAGTTTGTCGAGTCTGGGCGGCAGCTCGCCGACATCCTCACCAAGTCGCTCGGCCGTCTTCGGTTCCAGGAGCTGAGGGGGATGATCGGCATGGTGGAGGTAAAGGGTTAGCAGCAGTTTAGGGGAAGAATGTTAGACATAACCTGCTGCTACTAATCACATTTGTCTAGGCAGGAAGAAGGTCAGCTCTGCTGACTGAATTCCGGTACTGTAGGCAGTATGGCAATAGGCCAAGTAGATGTAGTTGGCTGATCTCAGCCATGTAGAGGTACATCAGCAGGTAGTGGGCTGATCCAAGCCATGTACTAGGAGTAGTTGGGCTGTACACAGCCATACCTAGAGTACAAAGCAATTGGTATGTAGTTGGTATGTAGAGTTGTATATATAATAAGCAATGGAATGAAGAAAAGGCAGTTCTTTGCCTCACATTCAGTGTGTTCCAGGTTGCAGCCACTGCTGAACCGAGAGCTGTGTGTGTGTGTGAGAGAGAGAGAGAGAGAGAGATCTCAGCTCTTCTTCCACCTTGGGTCAGGGGAGAGGGAAAGGAAGGTGAGCAGGTTGCTCACCTGGGTCTTAGGTGCTAGGACCAAAAGTTAGCGCACCCTTGCATCGGACCGCATGTGGCTCGCGTCATACCATCTCGTCAGTGCCACCAAGAAGTGTTACTACGCTCTGAGATAGGATGAGGGCATGACGCGCTGGGAGTGCTTCAAGGACCTCTGCCACCAGCGCTTCGGGCCAGCCGTCGCCAATCGGCTGGCCGAACTAGCCGGGCTACCATTCCTCTCCACGGCCGAGTCCAGAGCATATCTGCATCAACGTCGAACTCTAAGAGCCAAGGGACCTACAATCAGCAATCCACCTCGCCCGTGCATATGAGCATTGTCTCGAGGCCATAACACCGGCGCCAACCCAGCGCACTGCAGGCCTAGGCCCCAACCTTCCCGCGCCCTGCTGCAGGCACCCAGGCCACGTCGACTTTCGTGCTAGCCCTGGCGGCTCCCCAGGCGCTTTCTGCTTTGCCGGTGCCTCCCTGGACCTTCCGCTGCCTCTCCCTAGCGGGGATGCCGATGACAACGTGGCTGAGCATGCGGCTGTCGCGGTTAAGGAGGCCGCTGACCAGCCCATCGTGTCCCTCCATGCAATTGTCGTCATTCACACAGAGGACACCATGCATTTCTGCGTCAACATCCACGGCCCTGCCTCCTCGCATTGCTCGACTCCAGCTCAACACAAAACTTCATCAACACCGGGGCCATGCACCGAATCCAGGTAGTGACTTCAAACAGAGCCAACATGTGCGTAACCGTGGCCAACGGTGACCCCATCAACTGCGAGGAGGTGGCTCACAACGTCGCCATGAGCATCGACCATGTCCTCAATGTTGACTTACTGCGGACTCTGAGCCCCATTCTTTGGGACTTGGAGTACTTCTGCCTGGCGTTCTAGCGGGACAACTATACTATTTTCTGGAACGGGATTGGCTCCCACTACGACGATGTTCAGCAGCCAGCCGTCTACGCCATCACCGGGGCACCACCACAGCCGCTATTGGACTGCCTCTTAAAATAGTACAGCATGGTTTTCACAGCCCCTGGCCTTCCACTGGCGCAACCCTACGACCACCTCATCCACCTGTTACCCCGATGGTCAACAAGAGGACAAGCTGTTTGTGGAGACAGGGAGAAATGTTATAACCAGCGTCGCATACGAACGTCGTAGGTGTTCGCGTGGCTAAGCCACGCCGGTCATTAGAGGCCACATGGGCCCATATCGGCACGTGATTGATTGTTCCCTATTTACCTCCTTAAACATAGGATCTAGATTGGTTTTGTTAGGAAGGATAAATATCCTAAACTGGAATGAACGAATTAAGGCCCTGTTTGGATTCACTATCTAGTATCTATAATAGTTAGCTAGCTAATAACTCAATATCTGATTTGGTCTAGACAGTGGGATGGTTGCTATCCAGGTGTCCAGCTAAAAATTATCCAATATACACATGTTTGGATTCAAAAGAGATAGTTATTATCAGATAATTACTATCTGCATGTAACGAAACAGGTCTCTATCTCTCTCTCCCTCACTATCTCCCTCTCTCCCTCCCTCCCTCAATCTCTCTCGCACACAACCCTCATGGCGCCAACTCGCCGCCGAGGATTGAAGCCCAGCCACCAATCACATACCCTACACCCTCCGCAGCCATCGTAGGATCCTTGTTCCTATGAAAA
Source organism: Eremochloa ophiuroides (assembly GCA_038502445.1). NCBI lineage: Eukaryota > Viridiplantae > Streptophyta > Magnoliopsida > Poales > Poaceae > Eremochloa > Eremochloa ophiuroides. The sequence goes on from JAHLJS010000175.1 coordinate 113,977, forward strand.
GCATAAAGTACATCACACTTGCCTCACAAACAAAGTGCAATGACCCAATCCTGTACAATGTGCTGTAAAATATCCTCAAGAGATTGATAAAGATAGCAAGGGAAAATCACAATTGGATTATTAATAAATTGGACGAAAAGCAAATATGAGTATAGGATCATATGGACTATTCTCCAAAAAACACGCAAGTGCAATTAGAAGTAAAGATGCAAAACATGAAAAAAAAAATTGATCATAAGTGCACTGTAAAAAAGATTGTGTAGATATCTATTGAGAACATTGTGTCCTTGTATTCTTACAAAGCACACGTTGTAATTTCTTTAGCAAATATGACAATTTCCCATCTTATGATCTTTTTTTATTTTATTTTTTATGCGCAAATAAAATGATCCAATTCAAAAAAATGCTTCCAGACCTAGTTCTAAAAATATTTAAGAATTCAACTCAAACTACTGCAGTGAGGACAGGTGGTTTTAAAGCTACCATGGTAGTAGCCAGGCAATCCCTTTTCTCCTAGTCGATATAAATCCCATCAATATACTGAAATAATTAAGGTAAGCCAGTGAACATTTCGCATCTGATCTTTTGTAGTTATGCAAACACATGGCTGTCCCCAACTTTTCAATCTGAAATCACATATGCGTACTCATCTAATTACATCTTCAGGAAAATTATGCTGATTCATTGACTGTATCACACACATAATCAGGCCGAAGTGGGGCTTACGGTTTCATAGCATGTCTATAAGGTTGAACACTCTGCGATGTAGCTGCTTGATGCTTTGAACCAGGTAACGGTTTCTGCAGTAGTCTAGTAGGGCTTCCAGCCAATGACTGTAAAAGAAGAGAAACATTAGCCAGATTCCTTGAACAAGCAAGTAATTGTTTAGAGCACATTGTCCATTCCTTTGATACTGGATTGAAACGGTAACGAGGTAAAATATAGAGCAATGACATGCATACCTTTGACAAATATGGAACGGGGGTATGGTGCTCCAACCCATTACTTGCAGCATAGGTTCCATATACACCATTAGGTTCATCAGCACCCCTGCTATTACGGGTGGCAATTTGTTGCTGCACAACTGGTTTCAGGGACTCTAGCTCATTGACAACACCAATAATTTTCTACAATAGAACAGAAAACAGTTTTAATCAATCAGCCAAAAGAACTTCTGAAACTATGTTTGGGATCAACAACGCATTGTGATCCTGAAGTGTTTGTATTCTGCATTCTAGTCATGATAGTTTGCATGGTCCAAGGAAAAAAGAAAGTACTGCATTGTTCACTTTGGCCAGCATAATAACTTCCTGTCTACAGTAAGAACACTAGAAAATAGAGATGATTTAAACTCAGCAAGGCAATACCTCAGAGTTGTGTGGGCCTTTCTTCAGGAATTCCTTTTCTCTGGCCTTAAATGCATTATAATCGCGATGTTTGGGTATGGTCTCAAGCAACAAGCTGCCAATGAGCAGAGATAGCGATTAACATCCAAACTGATAATGATAAGAAGCAATTGACAAGATTCCAGTATACATGTTACCTCGAGTATCTCAGGAGGATGATGTAGAGGTCCAGAACATTCTTCTCTTCTCGATACACATTTGCCTGGGGCGCCACATAAAACAACCGATTAACACAATATACCAACCTCAAAAAGGAAAACACACACACACACACACACACAATATATCCAGCTAACTACACGTGCTTAGGGCAATCGCAGCGAAATAAGTCCAATAGTTAATGAAACGTGCGCTTGAATCCAGAGCTACTGCCACTATTAGACGTAAAGCTAATAGCTCCAGAACAAGAAGGCGAAGGGATCGATCACAGGGCACCTGGCGGAGGAGGTTATCGGCGATGCGGAAGTAGTAGTGGATGCTGATGCGGTGGTCGACGGCGACCGGCCGCGCCATAGACTCGATGCTTAGGTCTCTCCTAGTCCCGTGAGATAGTCCCGAAGCCATCTCAGGTGGGGTGGGACTGATTCCGCGCCAGGCCAGGAGATGGATCTCTGCTCCAATCCGTTACGGGAGGCGGAGCAGCCTAGCCGAGGACGAGGACGAAGAGCGGATGTGAAGGCGTGGTAGAAGGAGAAGGTGGGCAAAGGAGGGGGGAAGTCGCGGCGATGTTTGTTATCGAGGGGGCGAACTTGGAAGAAGCCAGAAAATTGCTACATGAGTACATGGCATTACGAGACGTGGGTTTCGCTCTTTTTGTCATTTCGTAAATGTGATTTGTCATTTTGTCATTTTCAAGTTTAACACACTACTATAATGCCCTAGATCTGTATTCTACCGTATTTTAGATTTTGATTTGTTTCATCTTATTTTTGTTCCCCTTTTATCCCTCACCCATCCCTATCCAATCTTATCATTTTGGCACGAATATAGACGAGTGACAGGGAGAAGCCGGCGCTAGGGCAGTGAGAGCAGAGCACGGCAAGTTGTCCAGCGCGCGTAGCTAGCGTCGTCGCCGCCGTCCCGCGGCCCACATGCTGCGCTCGCCTGGACGCGCGACACCACGGACCGCGCTCGCCCCGAAGATGAACGCCACGGCCATCATGGGCCCGCTCTGACGGAGCCGCCACCGTTGTAGCTTGCCGCCTCCTCAGCCGTCGCCACCACCGACGTAGCTCGCCACCTCCTCGGCCATCTCCACCGCTCAGGAAGGCCCCATTAAAGTTTTCACATGTCTGTTCACATTAAAGCTTCCATTTACCTGGTCCAAATAATCTGTTCTTTCAGCTTAATAAAATTTGTCCAGTTGCTGAAGACAACTCGATTCTTTAGACCATGAGGAAGCCGCCTCAATCATAGGGTTCACGTGCACCGTCATTGTCCCTAAAGACCTACGATCAGTATGCACGAGTTACTCTTGACCTAGGTGGCCTGTCGGGTTTCTCAGAAACCTTAATTCACCCGAGGATCTCACTGTAAAGGCCTTGCAAGTATCACAACAGTTTACGCAAATAATATAAATCAGAGTAAAGAGTGCGGAAATATTACGTAAACGTAGATTTACAAACATAAGTTATATTATTCCCCAAACCAGAGTTTCGTAGTGGAGTAGCATCATATAACTAGACACCCTGCCCAAGGGTTATATCATACACATCATCATCCATGCCCGATCCGCCAACCGGCACGGTCGCAAGTAGAACTGTACTCCCGGCTCACCTACAACAGGGGTTAACAAACCCTGAGTACTGAGGTACTCTGCAAGACTTACCCTGACTAAAAAAAGGAATGAGACTCAGGAATACAGGCTGAGGGGAGTCAAGGTAAGGCTTTAACAAGAGTCAAAGTATTTTGCAGAAAAACAGCACTAATCCTACTTTCAATATTTTACTCATTATTATTTTAATCAATAGGTCTCAATTCTTTCACATATGTCCTTCAATTTCAATTACTTATTCATTCTAAAAAACATCCTGATTTCAAACCACTTTTCGATGTAGGTGTGAAGATCAAGTCTCAATAACCGAGGAGCAACGACGATTCGAATCGATTAGTACCTAGCTGCGGATCCCTATCCACACTGCATATGTAGCACCTAACCTTGCATATGCCAACCCCGTCTACCACGGCTTTTCTATCCCTGAACCGGTCCTGCACCACCCGAGAGCACAGTACTCCTCTCATCTCCAGGCACGACGACCACGAGAGTACACGCTACTCTCGCCATCTCTCCACTCCTAGTGCGTGGTTGTCGGTTCAAACAATAGAGCCACCGGAGATAGGGCTTCCCGGAATATGTGGCTAGTTGCAAAAAGTCTCGATGACAGCAGGCCGACAACGAACGGTCCTTTCGTTGGAAACCATGCATTGGAACTCTAACCCAAATACACTGGTGATCACCCGGTTTTCACATCCCTTTTCCGTCGGCGATGATAAGTTAGGACTCTAACCCAATCATATGGCCTACCGAACGGAAAATCCCTTCCCGTCGGTGACGATGTACTGATCAGGTGCATGACCACCGAACGAGAACATAACCATATCCCTTTTTCATGAATCAATCATTAATATATCACCATAGCTCAAAAATAACATTTTGTGCAAAACTAAATTAATTTAGCAGGGCTAAGCATTTTTCAAACATTTTATTTTAAAAATGGTTTCAAATTATTTCAATGGTCAAGGTTACCATGCATCAATTGGGTTATCAATCAACTCGTAAAAACCTAATGCAGTAGATTAACTGAAGTTATAAACATTTTGTAAATCACAAGAAAGGGGCTGAATGCACCGGGGCTTGCCTGTGTTTCAGGTCTGTCACTTCTTCCGAAATCCCAGCGAAAACCCACTTGACTTCTCCTGACGAATAATCCTTCCATCGATGAGCAATCAAACGACTTTTTCCGAAAACCCGATCACTACACGTAATAATAATACAACACTTAATCATGATGATATGTATGTCATGATGCATGTGGTGCACAAAATTGTGAAGTAATAAAAAGCAAACTTGACTTAAAAGTTGAGTACAACTTTCCTTCGTGATAAAGTTGCAAGCCAACAAATCAACTTATCGATTATTGACTTAGAGTTTTATTTTAATAGCTGTTGGAAGTAAGATTAATCTATTCACAACTTAACTAATGAGTTACTATTAATCAATTAGTGATGAGTTCAAACAACTAATCAAGTGCCAAGGATCATCTAGGGTTAATGATCCAGGGTCAACATACAATGCCAAGGTCACACAAATCCTAGGTCATTAGGGTTTCCTATTTATTTATTTATTCATTTATTTTCATCAACATATCAATTAGCATTCCGTTTAGTATTTAATTACCACATAAAGCAATTCATTTTATGCTTACAAAGTAACTACAGGGTTCATGTGCTTCAAGGTATTTTATCAAATCTTAAAATATTAAACACATCATTAAAATTCAATTCTAACACCCTCCTCTTAATTTATCAATTAATGGAGCATAAAATAATAATTAAACAAACTATTCCCAATTGAGTCCAAACTTTTCATACAGCTAGATCTCAGTCTAAAACAGTGCCAAGTTAAATTTTATAATTTTTAGATAATTATTTTAGCCTAAAAAATCTTAGAAACTCTATTCATTAATTATAGGGATAATTTTAAATCATGCAAAGACTATCCAAAACCAAAGTTTCACATTTTTCCTGTGTTTAGCCCCTCATATAGAAGCTACATAAAAAGTTTTATCATTTTTAAATATGTATTTAATTCTCTACAAAATTAACAAGTTACTGTACTATTCATTTCTCAGGAAAAAATTGAAAAGAACACATAAGCTTCTCAGGTTTAAGGCTGGCCGGCTCGGCCCACGACACGAGCAGACCGGCCCGAACAGCCCAGCACGAAAAACAGACCAGTCCAGCACGCTAACAAGCCGGCCCAGCCTCCTTCCTCTTCCTTCTCTCTCCCACGACTGACCATGGCACCTGACGCCATCAGTCAGCTTGGGTTCGTCGGCGACGAGTTTTCCCACGACAAGATTTACACCTACGCGTTCCTATCAACCTCATGCACTAGATGGACCAGATGGTCGGGCAAAACCAAGCCTCGAGCAGCTGCAGTCGCGGCCCTGGCGGCTCACCAGTGAGTCGCGCGGTGATGCAGCGGCGCAGCGTCTATGGCGCAGGCGAGGCTAAGCCGAGGACAAGGTTAGTTCCAGGAGGTGATAGCGACGTTGGTGCTCACCTCTTTCGGTGTGGAGACAAATTAGAGCAGGGAGTTTGATGGCGAGGGCGGCCCGGCGGCGTGCTCCGATGGCTGTGTTGATGTTCCGGCGTTCACAGAGCACCGAAAGGAAGGCCAGAGAGCGCATGAGAATCACAGGGTGACAAAGAAGCTAGAACACGCATGTAATCGGAGCTTATCCCACCGAGCTGACCTGGCCATGACCGACCGAGCATGGCGGTATTTCGCCGGCCGCGAGGACGATGGAGACGGCGTCCGAGCAACTCCGGCAGCGATAGGCGTCACGAGCTAGCTCAAACGACGCGCTATGAATAGGCAAACCCAATGGCTAGAGGAATTGGACGTTGATTGACCGTCGACCCCGAATTTTACCAGCTCTGGAAGCTTGGTCATAGCGACTGAACGGAGGAACACGAGCAAAACTCGTTGGCTTTATAGGGGTTGAAAGATGGGAAAAGTAGCCGACCGTGTTGCCGGGTCCCCCATGACTCCACCCCGCTGTCGATAGGGCACGGCCGGTCCCGGGCGTCGCCGGCGTGCGGCGCGGCACGCGCGGCTCTGCTCGAGACAAGGAGCAGGGGACCGGACCCCCCTCTAGGCCGACATTGTAGCAGTGTAATGTCCTCCCTATAGCTTTGCTATAATTACTTCTCTTTTTACTCATGAACATGAAAAACTTCCAATATAAAAGTTGTGGGCAATTTCATGATGAACTTTTTTGCTTTTTGGGCTAAATCCAAATTTTGAATATTTTTGAAGTTATGAAAAAGGGGGTAAAACTCCATTTTGAATGTTATTTCAAATCCAATTAAATTCTCCAAATTTTGCCCTATAACTTGAAAATCTGTAAAAATAAAAGTTGTTCTAGTTTTTGAGATCTACAACTTTTATTAAGGATGTTTGGTCGGATTCTTGATAATTTTGAAATTAGCATTTCAAATTTAAATTTCAAGGCATTGATTTGAGGTTAATTTGAATTTCTACTGCATAACTTCTAAATCTCCAAAAATGAAAGTCGTTCCATTTTAAAAGGGCTAAAACTTTTATTAAGAAACTATTGCTAGATTCTTGCTAGTTTTTGAATTGTTTTTTCAAATTTAATTTAAAGCACAGATTAGGGTTTTATTTGAAATTATCTTTAATAACTTCAAAATTGCCCAACTTAGAAGTTACTCGACTTTTAAAGATTTACAACTTTGGTTTAAGTCCCAACCTTTAGTTCCTTTTAGTTTTGGATTAAGGTTTTGGGTCCGATTTAGGGTTTCAAATGGATTTTCTTTATTAATTCCAACGGGATTTGAATAAATACACATAAACAAGCATTTATACAATCAAATCGTTCTAGAACATCTATGCACAATTACAGGTAGCACTAAAATTTATTTTAGTGAATGCACACTAACAGGGTTGAATGCGGGATAATTTGCATGTAATCATGATGACATGGCATGTTTTAGTTATAGTAACATCAGGGGTGTTACATCCTTTCCCCCTTAAAATAAATCTCGTCTCGAGATTTAAGATACGGCTAAAGCTTTAGGTCTAGTAATGGAAAAGAAAATATGTCAAGTAAATATTTTTAAACTTGACTAATAAACGAGTAGGGGTTTGCATTTTATAAAATTTGAAAGGGGAGAATTACGTCTAAAGAGTGGCAAGGAACTTAGGGAAGATTCCAGATGGAAAATTCTTTGATTTTTCGGGTAGCTTGTTCTTCTAAAGGCTGATTCCATTGTACTTCGTACCCTTTTGTTGAGGCCCTTCGTGTAACACGATCTTTTTTGGTCTACGACTCACACTAAAGAAGCGTGTCAGATTTGCTTCAATTCAACTCCTACCAAGTCAATAACTTGATCTAGCACTTAAAGACACTTATCAAGTGGTGATACATGAAATACAGCCTGCGCAGCTGACAAGTGTTCAGACGCTTGAATTGGTAAGCCACTAGCCCCACTTCTCTTCCTATCTGTTATAATTAAGACTCTTATCTGCCCTAATTAGGTGTCTCTCAATATGAAAAACTTTAACCTTTACTCTTCAAAATAAACCTTTACGAAGAAGATCTTTTAAGGGTGCGTTTCAAGGGGAGTGCGGGTACATTAATTGTGAGCTATAATGGTTCAGAAGCATCGACTACGATACCAGTATGTACCCTGGTAAAATCTTATATGGTTGCAGTCCATAGAAGATTCCAAGTGTTGACACAACACCATAGTCACGGGTCGAGATACCATCATAGAACACAATTAAAGTAATCTCAGTAAAAAGAGAGAAGGTATATCAATTGTGGCTATGATGAAAAATGACCACAGACCTCGATACGAGCATATACCCTTCAGAATCTCATGTGATTGTGAAGTACAGGAGATCCCAGGTTGCTATATTGTATCGCAGCCGTAGATCATGTTACATCGTAGCGAGATGGATTTGTTTCCACATAAAGTGCAAACAAAATTTTTTATTAATTGTGAAGCTATAGTATGTCGTAACTCTAAACCTCGATACCTGCGCGTGCCTAGTAGAATCTCTATGTGGCCATGGCACGCCAGGAACACCTAGGTTTCGACGTGACACCGTGGTCACATGTCATGGCACCACTATAGGCACAACCATAACGATTTTGAAATAACATGTTGAATCTGAGTGAGCGGTACGTGTCAGATCGAGGCATGACACGTATGCAGATAAAAAGTCATGGTCTAGTGATAGGTTTTCGTACTGAGTCTGTGGGCGAATTTAAGTGTGTCCTAAAGTTTCCGAAGAAGTGAATTTTCAAATAGATCTCAAGGCATTTATAAATAACCAGAAATCCATAAAACAACAGGGAATCTTCAGCGGATCGCAAATACCATTTCCAAGTGATTGGATCTTAGGTATTATTTCCAAATCGGTTCCCATTATTTTATCAGATGAGATTAAGATGATTGCAAGGACAAAGAATTTTGAGAATTCAGGGAGATCAGATGTGAATTCTCAAAGTAGGTTTTAATATAGTTATAAATAGCAAAAGAATTTTAAAATTCATAAAGAAATATGGATATGAATTTTGTGAAATGTATTCGAAAGAGAGTGAAAGCACGTTAATTGCAAGCTAGGATCATGACCATCAACCCTGATAACAGCGAGCGTCCGGCAGTAATTTCCCATGGTTGCAATCCATAGGAGACCCCAGATTTCGACGTTGTGTCATGGTCTTGGAGCATGATATCCAATAGACTAAAACTACAATAACTTTCAAGAAAATAGCAGTGTCTTGAGAGTAGAAGATAAGAATTTACACATGAATGGGTTTAAGGAATCAAGGATTAGCCAAAGTTTTGTAGGGAGTTGGCATAGTAAATGAGTGCATCCAGAAGTTGGAGAGCGTTTTTGGTGAGGACCCAAACCGACCTCCAAAGGGTGGTTTCCACTTTCCATCTGTGTTGATCGTAGGTGGGACCGCCCTTGGGGAACCACCCTACAACCACCATAAGAAAACTGGGCCCGAGAGGCCCCACCAGGAGTGCGGCCGGTCCCGGGGGTGGCCGGTCCCCTGGTGGGCCCATCTAGCCGCCGCCTTTTGGGAGCACGTGGGCCTCGTCGATAGCTTCATTTTGACTGGTGATTCAGCCCAATCGGAGTTCGGATGAGTGAGTTATGGCCAAAATATTCAAGCCTACTCGTGGAGTCCTAAATTGGATTCGAACTTATATATCTTTTTATTGGGAACTCCAAATAATGCAAATAATATATGCATTTTGATCAGTGCGACGAGCTCTCCGCAATGGTGTAGTCCATTTTATTATTTGAGATACTTTTATGTTGTGAAAACTCGGATATTCCTGCAACATAGTGGAAAACACCAAAACTCGTGGAACTTGTTAATTAAAGAATATTTTTATATGATGTTCCATGGATTTATATTATTATTGGTGGTATAAAATGTGACTTAAGGACCGCCAACAAGACCCCCACACTTAGTCCTTTGCTCATCATCGAGTAAAGGTTTAAAGGACTAAGATGGGTCATCTCCTTGATATATAACCTGCATACAAGATATTCCAAGCTTCACCTGCACTTGTGAACTTCAAAGTGTCTACCACATTTTCTTGGGTAATTGAATAATGGAACAACATGGATTCAAATCCCCTTGCATCAGTTAGCTCAGAAACTTGGGGTTTTATAAGATTTTTGAAAAAGAAAAGATAGCCTTTCTCCTCAAATGATACTCTGAAATCGCTCATATATGTGTCTGGTTCCTCACCAAGGCATTTTGGAATTGCCTTCTTTCATAACCCATCTCTAAAGATTTTGAGTGGAGTTTTGGGTAGGTATGAAAGTGGGCATACTTGCATCACATATATTGTCAAGTCAAAAACCGAACCACACGGAAATACAAGTCATACACTAGATTGAGATGTGCAAGTGTATGGCATAAAAGATGATTCCTAATTCTAACTATTTTTGGTACTCCATGCATCATGACTCTCTTTATTGGATAGATGGATGATTCTTTGAAAAGTATGGGCTATAAAAGGAAATATTCATATATGTATTTTTTTCTTGATCGGGGCTTTGGACTTTCCCGTTTGTTTATTGCTAAAAAATTTTCTCTCTTTTTGTGCCCCTTGGCATGTGTATATATATTTTTTTCTCTTTTTTTTGTGTCCCTTGGCATACTTTTTTTTAAACATAGTCCCATATCTCTTCTTAATGCAAACTTTGAATGGAGAGATATCATGATGGAATGCGAGGAGTAATTATATGGTGGAGGATGAATGCGCGACTCTTAGGGTAAGAGTCGACATTTTTATTTGGTGGATAACAAATGCGCGGATCTCAGGGTAAGAGTCAGCATTTTTATTTGGTGGAAGAGTGTATCTTAGGGTAAGAGTTGGCGTTTTTGGTGGATGACAGGGTGCATGTTGTGCGCAACTCTTAGTGTAAGAGTCGGCATTTTATTAGTGGGTGCGTGTGAATCTCAATCATGGGTGCATGACCATAATCTCATATAGGTCACAACAATTTGACAAAACTCAATGATCCGACAAGCAACATATGACTAAAGGTTTGCAGAAGTTAAACATGTCATATGGCCTTGGTGGGAAATTCATTATCATCGAGGAGCATGCCATCTCATTTTAATTTTGTAAAATAAATTCCAAGTCCATCATAAAAAGAGTAAGGTTCAAATCATCCAGCTATATCACATACTCCAATTACTTTAGACAACATGGGGTCCCTATGATAGTTGTTCACAAGTTATAGGAATGTTGGCGAGGAATAAGGAGTATGCAAATTTTATCAAAGGATAGCATGGAGATGGCGTGTCAGAAGTTTGCATTTTTAGATTATCAAATTTAAAACTTCAGAACTTAGAGAGATGTGAGGGTAGAGGTGCACAAACCACCGTTGAAGATGAAGGAGGTTTATGGAAGTCATGTGTCCTATCCTTGTTGCGTGATGAGTCACTCGGTGTTGTGCAACGTGCAGGGGAGATCTTGAAGGTGTGTTAGGTATGCTTGAGAGATCTCCCCCACACTTATTCTTGTACCTACTTTATTTTGATAAAAAGAAAACAAAACAAGAGCAACAACAACAAGCAAGGACTCTATTGGCTATAAGACCAGAGAGCAAGAAAGATATTATTATTATTATTTCTTTTTTATTGAAAACTTGTTCACTCAACTTTTTATAAACAAGGCTAAGATAAAGATGCAGAGAAAGATATGCCTTGGTTATCAGATTACTTTCATTGATTATGTCAACAACTCAAAGTTCATTGATCAAATTTCAACATCATGTCAAATTTTGATCAAAGAAGGCCATTTTAACCTAAGCACCATGCTTAATTTAAAAAAAGACCTATAGATGTACCTTATAAGACTACACCCAAACCAAAGTTTATAACATAAGCAAAGGAAGCATGAATTTATATGATCAAATGAAGACAATTATAAGAAGTTGGTGAACATTGTGAATATTTATTTACCTTCGCATACCTGAGTATATGTACCGGCAACATATATGTATGAGGCGTTGAAGTTGTTGTTGCAGCTAGCATGATGGTTCTGCTCAGGTGATCTTCGAAGCCAGGCCACACACACATCAATGAGCATGGGCCATGGGCCTTGATGAACTAGCAAAGGTTCAGAAGAGAGTGACTCCCAATCTTTTTTTCTAGTTCTCTTTCTTTTTTTTCTTTTTTTAGTCTGCCTCATCTCTCTTCTTTTTTTTTCTTTCATTCATTTTTTTCTTCTCTCTTTTTTTATATCATCTCTCTCTTTTTTTTCAATATATATATATTTTAACTCTCTCTTCTTTTTTTTTTGCAAGGTGAGGCTGACATCTGCATCATCATTTTTTGAATGACCCTTTGGTGTGCATGGAACTTGGGTTTCTCACCGTCCTCCCCCACACTAGAACTTTTGCATAAAAGTCAAGTGCAGAGTTAGGGCCTTCTTATGAGTGTGTTCCATTACCTAGGAGTGCATCAAGCTTTTGTAGTTGATGTCGTTCCATGTCATCAAGCATCATATGACTCGAGTTCTTCTTAATCTTTCCTGAAATGGTTAGCGACATACCCAAAGGTGCATACTAACTTGACAACATGCCTTCACCATTTGAAGAAGATATATATTTTTTTTGAAAATAACAATAGTAATAATAATAATAATAATAAAATATATATATATATTTTTAAGGATAATCCGGGGTATCTCCCGGCAGTGCTTAAGTTATGGTCTTAAGCTTGACCAGTGGGAACTTCTTCTTGCAGCAATCAATGGAGGTGTAGTTCCCAGCTTTACCACCAATCATAGGCATTAATATTCAAGCTGCAAGGTACGCACCACCGTACTACTACAGGATTTGCAATGTTCATGATAAACATAAGCATTCACAACCATTCTCTCAAAAAGTTGAACAACTAGAATCAAGAGATGGTTGCGAGATCCTCGTAGAAGCAGGTGGTCTGAAGTGAAACAAACTCTGGAGACCTTGAGCATGAAATGTGAGGGACCTCAAAACCATGCTTGTTAGTGGGCCCCTTCTTGGCTCCAGAGTTGTTGCTTCGGGCATGTCCGTGGCACGGAAGTTTTCATTCTCAAAAGATATATCATGGAGGATGATCACTTAACCTTGACCATTATCGAGAACAATGTTCTTGATGGCCAGAGGGACATGCATCTTGTTCGAGCAGGAGAAGGATTCGCATGCTCGAACAAGTAGCTTTGCTTCGCCTTTAGGTTTTCGAGCAAGTGCTATGGCTGGCAGAAGCAAAACTTTCAAACTTCTCATCGGGGCTCCCTTCTTTTTTTTATATATATATAAATGAGATTTTCAAGAGGGTGCCCTATGAGAAGATCAAAATCGAGGATGGCATAGAAGAGGAAGTATAAGAAACTTCGGTTTCGTTAACTTCCAATGGCACAACCCTAACAATCCCACAAAACTCAAAGATGAGTCCGGATGGACTTCTGAAAAGTTTGTCGGTCGGGACTAGCGGCATATCACCCTAAAAGGGTTTCTACTGGAATGAAAGTAGTCCCAACTGTGAGGTTGTGTAGGTCTTTCACGGAAGGCCCCCTTAATGAGCAAGACATGGTTGTGGGAGGTGAAAGAATATGAATTTCTTCAGAAGAACGTTTCACTTCCAACAAGCAACAACTGTACTTTCGATGACTCAGCATTAGGGGAGACTTCCTAAGAAATGTCAGAATTTTGTGCCAAGAAATGTTTCGAAGTTCTGCCATAATCCTCGAATTTTGATAGCGAACTCTGAAGGATAAAACATTCCTTCCTTTGGTGTTCATGGTTCGGGTGAGGGCTCAACAGAAGAATCGAAGGGTGGCAAGGGAAAGGATTCGGCTGCTGAGGGCTCTTCAGAACTAGACATGCCCTTGTATGGAGGGGTTTGGGTACGATGACGGGAAAGCATGCTTCTCTAGGATGCAAACAAGGATTTTCCTCTATTCCGTCATGGTTTTCATGAAAACGGCCCTCCAACGGTTATGTCAAAGCATAGGGCAGCATCTATGTCTAGATCCGAACAAAGGATATGCAAAAGCACATTATCGGATAAAGATAAGTCTAGGTCAGCATGTATAAACATTGTAAACCTGGCCTGGGCTGTACCTATGGACTCCTTCTCGTTTTGCTCAAAGTCGAGGTTTGCCCTTGGTAGAGCGGCGATACGAGATATGGGTAAGAATGCAAGATAAAACTTGATCTTAACTTCATCCCATTCTCCATTCGCACTTTCTATGGCATCAGTGTACCATTGTTTTGCCTCCCCTTGAGGGAGAACAGAAACAACTTCCATTTAAGAATTTCTTGTGTCATGCCAGGAATGCTCAGGCATGAACACAATTCCTCGAATTTTTGCAAGTGGTCAAAAAAAATTTCATTGTCATGACCAAAGAAGGGTTTTGTCCGAACCATAGCTTTGAATCTTGGGTGGAGTTCACAACTGGATGGAAATTTGGTTTAGAAAAAGAATGTGGTTCAAAGAACTCCCCCTTTGAAGCAGAAGAATTTTGAATTTGGAGCTGGCTTCATGGTGAAGGGATTGGATAAAAAAGAATATTTTGTTTTTATAAAAAGAAAAGATAAAAGATTTTTTTTGATAAAACACAAGAATACATGGGTGAACTAGGTTCGGAGATAAATGCGGCAACCGTTCCCTGGCAACGGCGCCAGAAAGCTTGTTGGCGCTTCTTAGCGTCAACCGTAAAGTCCGCAAGCGCACGGAAGTACCGTTATAGCCTTCACCCGGAAGTATTCAGGGTATCAGAATTTCCCAGAGGAACGGTCTTTGTACCTAGTCTCTTAAACTAGTTTAATCAGAAGAGACGGAAGGGATAGCTTGGGTAGAGAGGTTCTTCTAAGGTCAAACACATATAAGCGATGGAAACTTCCCCACTACTTGCGTGCTTCAGGCCCACTGACGCACTGCAAAGCAAATAGTTTTCATGCCTGTGGTAGGTTCGAAGCAAACCATGCTCCTATCTTGCATCTTGGTTTCATAACACATCCAAACTCATCCAAACGAGGTTGCACTTCTCCCATGACACCTATGTGTTTCATGGAGTGCAAAGCAAATAGTTTCGTGCCTATGGTAGGTTCGAAGCAAACCGTGGTCCTATCTATCTTTGTTTCACAATGCATCCAAACACATCCAAAAGAGGTTCCACTTTTCCCGTGACACCTATGAGTTTCATGGAGTGCAAAGCAAATAGTTTTTGTGCCTATGGTAGGCTCGAAGCAAACCATGCTCCTATCTTGCATCTTGGTTTCACAACGCATCCAAGCTCATCCAAACGAGATTCCACTTCTCCCATGACACCTATGAGTTTCATGGAGTGCAAAAGCAAATAGATATCGTGCCTATGGTAGGTTCGAAGCAAGCCGTGCTCCTATCTGGCATCTTGGTTTCACAACACATCCAAACTCATCCAAACGAGGTTGCACTTCTCCCATGACACCTATGTGTTTCATGGAGTGCAAAGCAAATAATTTTCATGCCTATGGTAGGTTCCAAGCAAACCATGCTCCTATCCTGCATCTTGTTTTCACAACACATTCAAACTCATCCTAACGAGGTTCCACTTCTCCCATGACACCAATGTATCTCGTGGAGTGCAAAGCAAAAAGTTTTCTTGTCTATGGTAGGTTCGGAGCAAACTATGATCCTACCTTGCATCTTGGTTTCACAACGCATCAAAATAAGGTTCCACTTTTCCCATGACACTTATGAGTTTCATGGAGTGCAAAGCAAATAGATTTCGTGCCTATTGTAGGTTCGAAGCAAACCGTGCTCCTATCTTGCATCTTGGTTTCATAACACATCCACACTCATCCAAACGAGATTTCACTTCTCCAATGACACCTATGAGTTTCATGGAGTGCAAAGCAAATAGTTTTCATGCCTGTGGTAGGTTCGAAGCAAACCATGCTCTTATCCTGCATCTTGGTTTCACAACACATTCAAACTCATCCAAACGAGGTTCTACTTCTCCCATGACACTTATGTGTCTCAAGGAGTGCAAAGCAAATAGTTTCTATGTCTATGGCTGGTTCGGAGGAAACTGTGCTCCTACCTTGCATCTTGGTTTCACAACGCATCAAAACAAAGTTTCACTTTTCCCATGACACCTATGAGTTTCACGGAGTGCAAAAGCAAATAGATATCATGCCTATGATAGGTTCGAAGCAAGCCGCGCTCCTATCTTGCATCTTGGTTTCATAACACATCCATACTCATCCAAACGAGGTTGCACTTCTCCCATGACACCTATGTGTTTCATGGAGTGCAAAGCAAATAGTTTCGTGCCTATGGTAGGTTCGAAGCAAACCGTGCTCCTATCTATCTTTGTTTCTCAATGCATCCAAACGCATCCAAAAGAGGTTCTACTTTTCCCGTGACACCTTCGAGTTTCATGGAGTGCAAAGCAAATAGTTTTTGTGCCTATGGTAGGCTCGAAGCAAACCGTGCTCCTATCTTGCATCTTGGTTTCACAACGCATCCAAACTCATCCAAATGAGATTCCACCTCTCCCATGACACCGATGAGTTCCATGGAGTGCAAAAGCAAATAGATATCGTGCCTATGGTAGGTTCGAAGCAATCCGTGCTCCTATCTGGCATCTCGGTTTCACAACACATCCAAACTCATCCAAACAAGGTGGCACTTCTCCCATGACACCTATGTGTTTCATGAAGTGCAAAGCAAATAGTTTCGTGCCTATGGTAGGTTCGAAACAAACCGTGCTCCTATCTATCTTTGTTTCACAATGCATCCAAACGCATCCAAACGAGGTTCCACTTTTCGCGTGACACCTATGTGTTTCATGGAGTGCAAAGCAAATAGTTTCGTGCCTATGGTAGGTTCGAAGCAAACCGTGCTCCTATCTTGCATCTTGGTTTCACAACACATCCAAAGTCATCCAACCGAGGTTCCACTTCTCCTATGACACCTATCTGTTTAATGAAGTGCAAAGAAAATAGTTTCGTGCCTATGGTAGGTTCGAAGCAAACCATGCTCCTATCTTGCATCTTGGTTTCACAACGCATCCAAACGCTTCCAAACGAGGTTCCACTTTTCCCATGACACCTATGAGTTTCATGGTGTGCAATGCAAATAGTTTTCGTGCCTATGGTAGGCTCGAAGCAAACCGTGCTCCTATCTTGCATCTTGGTCTCACAACACATCCAAACTCATCAAAACGAGGTTTCACTTCTCCCATCACACCTATGAGTGTCATGGAGTGCAAAGCAAATAATTTTCATGGCTATGGTAGGTTCCAAGCAAACCATGCTCCTATCCAGCATCTTGTTTTCAAAACACATTCAAACTCATCCAAACGAGGTTCCACTTCTCCCACGACACCAATGTGTCTCGTGGAGTACAAAGCAAATAGTTTTCTTGTCAATGGTAGGTTCGGAGCAAACTGTGATCCTACCTTGCATCTTGGTTTCACAACGCATCAAAACTAGGTTCCACTTTTCAGATGACACCTATGAGTTTCATGGAGTGCAAAACAAATAGATTTCCTGCCTATTGTAGGTTCGAAGCAAACCGTGCTCCTATCTTGCATCTTGGTTTCACAACACATCCAAACTCATCCAAACGAGATTCCACTTCTCCGATGACGCCTATGAGTTTTATGGAGTGCAAAGCAAATAGTTTTCATGCCTGTGGTAGGTTCGAAGCAAACCATGCTCCTATCTTGCATCTTGGTTTCATAACACATCCAAACTCATCCAAACGAGGTTGCACTTGTCCCATGACACCTATGTGTTTCATAGAGTGCAAAGCAAATAGTTTCGTGCCTATGGTAGGTTCGAAGCAAACCGTGCTCCTATCTATCTTTGTTTCACAATGCATCCAAACGCATCCAAAAGAGTTCCACTTTTCCCGTGACACCTATGAGTTTTATGGAGTGCAAAGCAAATAGTTTTTGTGCCTATGGTAGGCTCGAAGCAAACCGTGCTCCTATCTTGCATCTTGGTTTCACAACGCATCCAAACTAATCCAAACGAGATTCCACTTCTCCCATGACACCTATGAGTTTCATGGAGTGCAAAAGCAAATAGATATCGTGCCTATGGTAGGTTCGAAGCAAGCCGTGCTCCTATCTGGCATCTTGGATTCACAACACATCCAAGCTCATCCAAACGAGGTTGCACTTCTCCCATGACCCCTATGTGTTTCATGGAGTGCAAAGCAAATAGTTTCGTGCCTATGGTAGGTTCAAAGCAAACCGTGCTCCTATCTATCTTTGTTTCACAATGCATCCAAATGCATTCAAACGAGGTTTTACTTTTCGCGTGACACCTATGTGTTTCATGGAGTGCAAAGCAAATAGTTTCGTGCATATGGTAGGTTCGAAGCAAACCGTGCTCCTATCTTGCATCTTGGTTTCACAACACATCCAAACTCATCCAACCGAGGTTTCACTTCTCCGATGACACCTATGTGTTTCATGATGTGCAAAGCAAATAGTTTCGTGCCTATGATAGGTTCGAAGCAAACCATGCTCCTATCTTGCATCTTTGTTTTGCAATGCATCCAAACGCTTCCAAGTGAGGTTCCACTTTTCTCATGACACCTATGAGTTTCATGGTGTGCAATGCAAATAGTTTTCGTGCCTATGGTAGGCTCGAAGCAAACCGTGCTCCTATCTTGCATCTTGGTTTCACAACGCATCCAAATGAGGTTCCACTTCTCCCATGACACCTATGAGTTTCATGGAAAGCAAAGCAAATAGTTTTCCTGCCTATGGTAGGTTCGAAGCAAACCATGCTCCTATCGTGCTTCTTGATTTCACAACACATTCAAACTCCAATGTTGCATCTTGGTTTCACAACGCATCAAAACAAGGTTCCACTTTTCCCATGACACCTATGAGTTTCATGGAGTGCAAAGCAAATAGTTTTCCTGCCTATGGTAGGTTTGAATCAAACCGTTCTCCTATCTTACATCTTGGTTTCACAACACATCTAAACTCATCCAAACGAGATTCCAATTCACCCATGACACCTATGAGTTTCATGGAGTGCTAAGCAAATAGATTTCGTGCCTATGGTAGGTTCGAACCAAACCGTACTCCTATGTTGCATCTTGTTTTCACAACACATCCAAACTCACCCAAACCAGGTTGAACTTCTCCCATGACACCTATGTGTTTCATGGAGTGCAAAGCAAATAGTTTCGTGCATATGGTAGGTTTGAAGCAAACCGTGCTCCTATCTATCTTTATTTCACAATGCATCCAAACGCATCCAAACGAGGTTTCACTTTTCCCATGACAGCTATGAGTTTCATGGAGTGCAAAGCAAATTGTTTTCGTGCCTATGGTAGGTTCGAAGCAAACCGTGCTCCTATCTTACATCTTGGTTTCACAACACATCCAAACTCATCCAAACAAGGTTCCACTTCTCCCATGACACCTATGTGTTTCATGAAGTACAAAGCAAATAGTTTCATGCCTATGGTAGGTTCGAAGCAAACCATGCTCCTATCTTGCATCTTGGTTTCACAACACATCCAAACTCATCCAAATGAGGTTGCAGTTCTCCCATGACACCTATGAGTTTCATGGAGTGCAAAACAAATAGATTTCAGTGCCTATTGTAGGTTCGAAGCAAACCGTGCTCCTATCTTGCATCTTGGTTTCACAACACATCCAAAGTCATCCAAATGAGGTTGCAGTTCTCCCATGACACCAATGTGCTTCATGGAGTGCAAAGCAAACAGTTTCGTGCCTATGGTTGGTTCGAAGCAAACCGTGCTCCTATCTATCTTTATTTCACAGTGCATCCAAACGCATCCAAACGAGGATTCCACTTTTCCCATGATAGCTATGAGTTCCATGGAGTGCAAAGCAAATAATTTTCGTGCCTATGATAGGTTCGAAGCGAACTGTGCTCCTATCTTGCATCTTGGTTTCGCAACACATCCAAACTCATCCAAATGAGATTCCACTTCTCCCATGACACTTATGAGTTTAATGGAGTGCAATGCAAATGGTTTTCATGCCTATGGTAGTTTCGAAGTAAACCATGCTCCTATCCTGCATCTTGGTTTCACAACACATTCAAACTCATCCAAACGAGGTTCTACTTCGCCCATGACACCTATGTGTCTCATGGAGTGCAAAGCAAATAGTTTTCATGCTTATGGTTGGTTCGGAGCAAATTGTGCTCCTTCCATCTATCTTTGTTTCACAATGCATCCAAACGCATCCAAACGAGGTTCTACTTTTCCCGTGACACCTATGAGTTTCATGGAGTGCAAAGCAAATAGTTTTCGTGTCTATGGTAGGTTCGAAGCAAACCGTGCTCCTATCTTGCATCTTGGTTTCACAACGCATCCAAACTCATCCAAATGAGATTCCACTTCTGATATGCACACGGCTATGCAGCACGTGTAGCAAGTTGTTGTGGCCCGATCTTCTCGTAGGATCTGTGAACTTGATAAATTGTCGCTGCGTGACCTGGTGAAGAGGCAATGCGCCGCGAGGCTGTCCACGCGACGAACTACCGAGACAATCACCCTTCCACGTACCGACGAAACAGCCCACGCAATCACGCCCCATAGACGTGAAGGCACGAACTGGGTGAACTGCAGTTCGGCGTTCTACAACTCCCTCAGGAATCGAAAGAACAAGTGTTGCAAGCCTCTCAAGACTCACGCATAAACAAAACTCCACGAGTTTGCGTATTCTGAATTTAGCCAATCAAAAATATCTGCCCTTTCATTGTCTAGTACAAGATATATATAGAGATAGGGGCGTTCAGCTTTGAGTACATGGCAGCTTGCGCATGCACTAGTGGATTTCGTGGCTGGTTCGCGTGTCTTTTCAGCTTCTGGCAGCAGTTACTAAAATGAGCATAACTCTTTATTGTGAAGTCCAAATAATGAGCCATTTGATGGGCTAGAATGTAGACTTGAAGACGCTTCCATCCACTTATAGAACAATGTCTAACTCCTTGTATTCTGTCAGGAGTGATGCTTGGAATTCGTACCATGTGTTAGTCATCTAGCTTCTGGTTGCATTCCCATGCAAAGGTGATGAACCACCATTTTATTCATGCACACCATAGGCTTCTTGGTTCAGATGTACAGAGGCTTGAATCCACCTTCATCCCATGTTGGTTCATACACTCCATCATTCCTAAGGACATTGGAACAAGAACTCAAAAGCATAGGCTCATTCAACATAAACTGATTATTAAACATAAGGTTAGCGTTCACCTGAGAATGAATTTCCTTCTCCAATTGTTTAGCTCTACTTCTTGTAATTGGACCAACTATATCAAGTGGAGTTTCATTTGAAGATGAGTGAATGCTAGGCATGTCCTCATTAGCCTCCCCCTCTTGAGAAGGAGTCGTCCTCGACTCGGGCTCGCTAGGAAATGGAAGCAAGTCTTTGACATTGAATGTTATACTCACATTGGAATATTCAGGTGGCAGCTCAAGTTTGTAAGCATTATAATTTATCTGTTGGAGAACCTTGAATGGACCATCACCCTCTAGGAGATAACTTACTCTTACGCTGTTTTGGAAAACGATCCTTGCGTAGATGCAACCATACAAGATCTCCTGGCTGGAATGTAACCTTCTTCTTACCTTTGTTTGCTTGCTTTGCATATTGTGCTGATTTGTTCTCAATATTCTTTCTTGTCTCCGCATGTAACCGCTTGATAAAGTCCGATCTTTTTGTAGCATCCATGTTAACTTGTTCCTGTAATGGTAGAGGCAAAAGATCCATGGGAGTATGCGGTTTAAACCCATAAACAATTTCAAATGGACAAGAGTTTGTTGTAGAATGGACTGCCCTGTTATAAGCAAATTCAACATGTGGAAGGCAGTCTTCCCAGTGCTTCAAATTCTTTTTCAACACAGCACGCAACATGGTTGACAAGGTACGGTTGACAACTTCTGTTTGCCGATCCGTTTGTGGATGACAAGTGGTTGAAAATAATAACTTTGTGCCAAGCTTAGCCCACAATGTCTTCCAAAAGTAGCTGAGAAATTTTGTATCCCGGTCTGAAACAATAGCCTTTGGAACTCCATGTAAACGAACGATATCCCTGAAAACAAATCAGCAACATGTGAAGCATCATCGCTCTTATGACATGGGATAAAATGTGCCATTTTAGAAAAGCGATCTACAACAACAAAAATAGAATCCCTCCCCCTCTGAGACCGAGGTAACCCCAGAACAAAGTCCATATATATATCTTCCCAAGGTACATCTGGAATAGGTAATGGAGTATATAAACCATGGGGATTGAGGTGGGACTTAGCTTTCGAGCAAACGATGCAGCACCCAACGTGCCGTTGGACATCACGTCACATATGTGGCCAAAAGAAATGATTAGAGAGCATGTCCAATGTCTTTTTGACACCAAAATGACCAGCTAGTCCACCTGCATGTGCTTCCTGCAAAAGAACTTGACGAATCGAACAAGCTGGAATGCATATTTTGTTAGTCCGAAGCAAGAAGCCATCATGCACATAATATTTATCCCAACCTTTTCCATCAATGCAATGAGAGAAAGGTTCGTTAAAATCAGCATCAACAGCATAAAGTGTTTTAATGGATTCCAAACCAAGCACTTTTGTATCTAGTTGTGTAATCAATGCACATCTTCTAGACAAGGCATCCGCAACAATGTTATCTTTACCACGCTTATGTTTGACAATATAGGGAAATGTTTCAATGAACTCAATCCATTTAGCATGTCGACGGTTCAGCTTGCCTTGGCTTTTAAGATATTTCAAAGCTTCATGATCAGAATGGATTACAAATTCTTTAGGTAACAAGTAATGTTGCCAAACTTCCAAAACGCGAACTAAGGCATAAAACTCTTTGTCGTAAACCGAGTAATTCAGATGTGGACCATTTAGCTTTTTAGAAAAGTAGGCAACAGGTTTACCTTCTTGTAGCAGTACACCTCCTATGTCAATAACACTTGCATCACATTCGATCTCAAATTTCTTACCAAAATTAGGAAGTTGTAGCAGCGGTGCCTCACAAAGCTTTGTTTTCAGTGTGTGAAATGCTTGGTATTCGTCATGTCCCCACTTGAATGGAACATCCTTCTTTGTGAGATTGTTAAGGGTTACAGCGAGGGTGCTAAAATCTTTGACAAAACGCCTATAGAAACTTGCAAGACCATGAAAGCTTCGAACTTGGCTCACATTTACCGGTGTAGGCTAATCCTTTATTGCTTTAACCTTCTCTTCATCAACCTGAATACCATCTGCGGAAACAACAAAGCCAAGGAAAATAACACGGTTTGTGCAAAAGGTGCACTTAGCAATGCTGCCATACAATTTCTCTTCCCTCAAAACAGCAAGTACTTGACGGATATGATCAAGATGTTCATCAAATGATTTGCTATAGATCAGAATATCATCAAAATAAACAACTACAAACTTGCCAATGAAAGCACGTAAAACATGATTCATTAAGCACATAAAAGTTGAAGGAGCATTTGTCAAGCCAAATGGCATCACAAGCCATTCATAGAGACCAATTTTAGTTTTAAACGCTGTTTTCCATTCATCACCAAGTTTCATGCGGATTTGATGATAGCCACTACGTAAATCAATCTTGATGAAAATGATGGAACTACTCAATTCATCTAACATGTCATCAAGTCGTGGAATGGGATGGCGATATCGAACAGTTATAGCATTCATAGCACGACAATCAACACACATGCGCCAAGAGCCATCTTTCTTTGGAACTAAAAGAACGGGAACAGCACATGGTGATAAGGATTCACGAACATACCCTTTGTCCAAAAGCTCTTTTACCTGTCGCTGAATTTTCTTTGTCTCTGCGGGATTGGTGCGGTAGGCTGGACGATTTGGAAGAGAAGCACCTGGTACCAAATCAATTTGATGCTCAATCCCACGGAGTGGAGGAAGTCCAGCTGGTATCTCATTGGGAAAAACATCTTTGAAGTCCTGTAAGAGATCAAGAACAACACTAGGCAGCGATGAAGGTAAATCGTTAGTTGAAAGTAGGACCTCCTTGTGCAAGAGCACAAAGAATGGGGCTGTGGTGTTTCTCACTTCTCTCATATCACTCTTGCTCACAAAGAGACACTTAGTGTGGCGTGGCTGTTTAGGATTGGCATGAGGCTTTATGTGGCTGGATGGGTTAGAACTCTCTCCCTTACTTGTGTTGGGGATCTCACTCAATTTTCTTTTGTCAGATTCCTCTCTTTTCTTGCGAGCCATATCTGAAGCATGTATCTCCTCTGGAGATAATGGAACAAGAACCACCTTCTTGTCATTGTGAATGAAAGTGTGTTTGTTAGACCGTCCAAAATGCACCGAGTCCACATCAAATTGCCAGGGCCGACCAAGCAGCAAATGGCATGCTTGCATGGGGACAATATCACAATCCACCTCTCCATGATAATCACCAATGGAAAATGACAAACGAATCATGGCTGAAACCTTAACTGTCCCAGAATTATTCAACCATTGCATATGGTATGGATGTGGATGCGACGTGGCTGCAAAACAAGCTTCTCAACAAGCAAAGCACTAACAATATTATTGCAGCTCCCACCATCTACGATGAAACGACACACTTGTCCTTGCACTTTGCATTGGGATTGAAACAAATTATGGCGTTGTCCTTGTTCAGCAGCAAAAAATTGAGTGGAAAGAACTCGCCTCACCACCAAAGAAGGAGATGGTGTGTTCATTATAGAAGGCTTCAAATCAGGAAAATCAGCAAGCAACTCATCAAAATCATCACTAGTAATCTCGTTGGAAGATGGAGAAACAACATCTTGTAAAATGTCATTGTGAGCAAAAGTTGGAATAGGTTGAATGGCTAAACAATTTAGGTGTGACGGAACCGCCTTAATCATAGGGCCCACGTGCCCCGTCATCGTCCTTAAGGACCTTTGACTAGTCTGCACGAGTTCCCTTTGACTTAGGTGGCCCGTCGGGTCTCATAGGAAACCCTAATTTCCCCGAGGATCTCATTGTAAAGACCTTACAAGTATTACAACAGTTTACACAAATAAGATAAATCAGAGTAAAGAGTGCGGAAGAGTTACATTAATATAGATTTACAAATCTAGCTTACATTATCCCAAACCAGAGTCTCGTAGTGGAGTAGCGATGTACAACTAAACACCCTGCCCAAGGGTCTCATTATATACACATCTTCATCCCTGCACGATCCGCTGACCGGTACGGTCTCACGCAGTACTGCACACTCAGTTTACCTGCAACAGGGGTTAACAAACCCTGAGTACATGGGGTACTCCGCAAGACTTACCCGACCAAAGGTGTAAAATTAGACTCAGGAATGCAGGCTGAGGGGAGTCGAGGTAAGGCTTGAGCGAGAGTCAAAGTATTTTGTAGAAAAGCATTTCTAACCTATTTCATTATTTGATCTCAATATTATTTTATTCATATACATAATTCCAATATCAATTCTCGTATATCATGTACTTTCAAAATCATATTCATTCTCAGAAACACCTAGTTCCGAACCACTCTTCGCTGTAAGTGTGAGGATCATGTCTCCATTAACCGAGGAGCAACGTCGATTCGAATCCAGAAGTACCCAGCTGGGGATCCCTATCCACACTGCATATGTAGCACTTAAACTTGCATATGCCAACCCCGCCTACCACGGCTTTTCATACCCCGGAACCGGTCCTGCGCCACCCGAGAGCACAGTACCCCTCTAGTCTCCAGGCACGACAGCCACGAGGGTACACGCTACTCTCGCCATCTCTCCACTCCCAGTGCGTGGTTGTCGGTTCCAGCAGTAGAGCCACCGGAGTCAGAGGCTTTCCGTAGTATGTGGCTAGTTGCAAAGTCATGATCACAGCAGGCCGACAACGAATGGTCCCTAAATATTTTTCCGTTGGACACCATGCATTGGGACTCTAACCCAAGTACACTGGAGACCACCTGGTTTTCGCATCCCTTTTTCGATGGCGAGGATCGTTGGGACTCTAACCCAAACAGATGGTCAACCAAACGGAAAACCCATCCACGTTGATGATAATGGACTAGCTAAGTACACCATCACCAAACAAGGACAATACCAATCCCATAAACTGATTCATTTGTTTCATATCATCACAGCTGTCACAGAACCGACCAATTTATACGAGCACAAGTACAACGATCGCATTTTAATCGCAATCCAGTCGCACTTGAGCCAATATAAACCTGGTAGTCCGGAAATCTCGAAGGATTTCAAACATTTCATACCCCAAGGATCATTCATTCAGCAATACCCGATCACATGACACATAAGTTCGCAACCGAATTTAAACATCAGAGTACAACATAGTCTTTTACACAAATATAGTAGTAGCGGAAGTCAACATAGTTTTACACCACAGAGTTCAAATACGAGTACCATCAAATGACCCTGTCACAGCATCCTTACAACATCTAAGAATAGATAATGACCCTGCCCTCGGGTCTAGTCTTCTTCGCCCGCAGGGGTGAAGCAATTCCTGCAATACGCGTAGTAGACTACACCATCTGCAACAATGGGAATAAAACCCTGAGTACTCAATTGTACTCAGCTAGACTTACCCGACAGGGAGTAAATAAAAAGACTCTCAAGGATATGCAAGGCCTATTTGGTGGAGCTCAGAGGGTAGCATCATTTTTGCATCAAAAGCATTACTACAGTAGAACCTCAACTTATTCATTTTAATTGTGATAAGCTTCAATTTCAGTTAAGCTATTTACTAAGATTAGCCACTATACTAAGCATTCACTGAATATTGTAGCAATCAATAAACCATATGATTTCCGATATCCACAGATATCAACCTCATCTCACCATAATCATTAGGTTCAAGTTATTAGCCTCTACCTCACCAGAAGATCAGTTCAGTTTCTCACTAACCAGGAGAGATGGCGATTCGAATCGATTGTACCAGCTGGCAAATATGCCAATCACAAACCCTGTCAGCCGAGCCACTGGCTTCTTGGGCCATCGTTAAATCTTTCTGAGACATAATATGTATCGCGGGCTTGGAGGGGTCCATATTCTCAGAGACAAACCCACTTCCAGGATGCATCAGGTCCCTGACCTGCCCTTGGTAAGATGGTGTCTCCGCACATCCTTCCTACCTCCAGAATATGTCTGCCTTATCACACCCAATTCCCGGCTCAGAAAGAAATACTCGGCTTCGCGGTCAGAACGACTTATCCGCCCAGCTATGTGACGACGTCTTTCAATCTCAACTGATGTCTGGTGGCCTCAGTCCTAGTCGGCCGCAAGCAGCACCGAAGATGGCATGACCTCAACCATGTCATGCGGCTCCCCGCTACCTAGCCTTGATTCTCTCATTAGACACTGTGGCATGGTGGCACATATAGTCCATCATGTGGAATCCAACCCCATCATCATTAGTAACCACCTATGCTCGCGAAGGACAGGAAATCCCTCGACTTCTACCGGTCTAAGCATGGCTAAGCATAAGATCGAACCCATCCCTTATCTAGTAATACTTCAGGATCAAGTATAAGTGGACAAGGTATAAATGCAGCAACGGTATCATATCAACTCCTATACTTAAGTGCACAATCATACGATTTAATAAAGACCAGTGCATTTGTAAAAAGAGTAGGTGGAGACTTAGAGATGCTCCGGGGCTTGCCTTTCACAAAGTTAGTAGGTTGGTGATCCGGGCACTCTGGAAGTTCAGCTTCTTCTTCCTGACCTTCGGGAACCTCTGGCACTTCAATCTCCGGCGGAACTCCCTCCTCCGGTGGATCGAACTGCAACAGCGTCACGCCTCCCGGCGATCCTGTATGCATGATATGCATATATGAGAACTGAGAATGCACATGAAATGCAAGATAGAGATGCACAAATTAACCCATGATATGCAATCAGTTTAACAATCCATACTCATTTACTGAGTACGTGCATATTTCTTCCCTAGACAACCAACTCATACTCACCCTTCTTAAGCAAAGCATAGAACAATTTCTCGTCCCGGGTGAGGGGTCTACAACCTGCACTTAATAATTAACATGCATCAACTAACCTACCACAACCAACTTAGAATTAACAAGCGCGAGCAACATCATATAAACAAAATATTAACCTTGCTGCCCTAAGCTCAAAGTAGGATTAGCTCTACTGTTTAGCACAGGTAGCAATGCTGAGTATCACAGAAATGCATAAAAACACTCCCCACCCAAAAGATATTTGCTTAAAAAACAATTAAATAAGCCCTAGCCTATAACTGGACCTACTGTTTACTGTGACCAGAAAAATCCATAAAAATTACAGTAGCTATTACACATCTAGACTAGCCTACTGACAAAATTTCAAGTCATTTGGACAAGTATAACAGTCTACACAAAAATAACAAGCAACCAGCCTTTTAAACAATGGAAAATACTTAACACAGTGAAAAGTATCAAACAACAGATTTCCTAATTTTCTTAGCTTCTTTCCAACATAACATAGTCCAAGAAAAATATTCATGACCATAACCTTAACACATTAAGCATGGTGATTTTTGCAAGATTAAAGCATAAAAGGCACATTATACTAGACATCATATAAATAACAGTAAAACACTAGCAAACATATTTTTCATAGATTCTACTTCCCTAAACAAGATGAATGCAAGTGGAATCACATTTTTAGCACATTCCTGCAATTATTTATGCATTTATCAAGTTTGCAAGCAATTAACAATTTAATTATAACTGCACAGAAAAAGTATTCCAAAAGTACATTTTATATTTTCTCTTGATAGAGCTCAGAAATACAAACATAACAAAATTTGGTTCACCCCAAATGGACACTCCTAACTCCAGATATGAATTTTGGAAGATTTTACACATTTTCTGGAAATTCATTTTATAAATCATAAAACCCAAACCCGATAGAAACTGCTACGTGCACCCGGCTCAGTGAACCAGAGGCGCACCCGAACGGCTGACTCGCGGGCCCCGGGGTCAACCCGACCCCACGCCTCAGAGAGAGTAGCAGAGCCGCCGGCACTGACCGGCGAGAGCTCGCCGACGGCGAGGTCTCCGGCGACGCCGAGGCTACCTACCGACTCGTTGCAACGAGACGAACCCAATGGACCAACTGCCGAGGGTCGTACCCCACCGGAGCGAGCTCGACGGCGGCAATGGCGGACGGCGGTGGTCCGGCGAGCTTGCGCCGGCCGATTCCGACCGTTACTCGCGCGGCTAAGTTTCGTTCCGTGTCCCTGGAACCCTAGCGGACCTATGCGTGCGACGAATCGAACTATTGCGCACGGGAGCTTACTGCCCGCGCTCGCATGGTGGCACGGCGGCGAGCGGGTTCACGGCGAGCTCGGGTTCCGGCGAACCTACGGCGAGATCGACCTATCCGACGGCCTAGAATGGATCTACGGCTAACGGAGACTCCTAGACGAGTAATGGAGAGAGAAGCCGACCCCGGCATCGCCCTCGTCGCGGCGACCCGAGAGCTCGGCGGTGCTCCGGCAATGGCGCGGCGGCGAGAAGCTCGCTGGAGCTATACCTTAGGTCGGCTGAGGTCGGCAACGGGTCGAGGATGAAGAGCAGAGAAAGGCGAAGCTACGGCGAAGATGGAGCGGTCGGAGACGGCTCGGTGGCGGCGGATTTCACCGCGGCGACGGCGCGGCGGAAATGGCGACGGCGGAGGGGAAAGAGGAGAGCAGAGAGGCGAGAGCGAGCGAGTGAGAGTGAAGGAGCGTGCGGGGGACAGGATGGAGTGTCGCCTTTGTAAAGCCGACCGGCGCGGCAGGGCAACGACGGCGTACGGCGCCACCTGGCGGCCGATGCCTGACGGCGAGCCGCGTCGGCCCCTGCCCGATTCAGTTTGAATCGGTTTTGATTCAGTTCTGAAAACCGACTGAAACTCGACTTTTGATCGATCTCTAGCTCGTGATTCAGGGCGTTTCTGCGAAAACTTCACTAATATGGATTGAAGAGCTACATGAGTAGATCATTTGGTATTAAGATACTTTACTCTAGATCGGCCTGGATTGAGAGATACAGGTCGATGAACGTGGGTACACCGAAACTGAAAACCAGTTTTAGACTTAGCAAATTTTTGAAACTTCAAAACAACTCCAAATCTGCACTAATTCAACTTTTTGACCACCTTCCACCCATTTTCATGAGTTGACCCAAAAATAAAGTTTATTGCTTATAAATTTCTACACAACTTTAATTAAGGGTGCACTGACATGCAAAAACTCTAAAATGCCCTTCTTGTTTGGTCAAACAAAATAGCTTTTAGAGGGCTCTCTAGTCAACTATGAGCTAGAGGGTTATTTTGGGGATTTCACCATCATGAACATTGTTCCAAATGTTATCCCAAACATGTCTAAAGCACTTAGAACAGTAAACAAGCATCACATTTGCATGCTAACATATCTACCACACATAAGCATAAAGGAAACATATAGTATATAAGAAATGCAATTGACTTGAATATTGATGATGCATGAAATGACATGATAGGTGCTTGATGACGTGCAAATGCAAGTGTGAAAATAGTAACTAACACTAGGGTGTTACAACAGTTTTCAAAATAGCATTTTTGCAACTCTATCATTAAGCATGACAAAACATTTTTTAATACTTTTAAATAAATCAGGGTCTCAGGTATAATATGTGGTCAAGGAAAGGTAATGCATCAATAGGTTATCACTCAACTCCTAATAACCTAATGCAGTAGATTAACTCAAGTGATAAATATTTTTAAATAACAAGGAGGGGCTGAATGCACCGGGGCTTGCCTGTTGCTTGAAGTAGATAGAACCCTGAAGTCAATCTCCGGGAAGGATCCACGTTCGCCGAGTGAAGGCCTTACTCGAGACACGCTTCAGATAATAATCACCGCGCGTTCACTACACGAAATAATAATGCAACACTTAACATGATGATATGTATGCCATGATGCAGGAGATGCATTAAATCACTGATCAATAGAAGGTAAACTTAATTTGTAAGTTGAGTACCGCTTGCCTTCATGATGAAATTACAAGTTAACGAAACTAATTACTATGGAGTATTAACTGCTTCGGTTAAATGACCATTTTAACCGTTGTTGAAAGCTGAACTACTCTCCTATAATAATGCCCAGTACTCACTTAAGCGATTCATATAATCCTATTATCACATGTGTATAACATAAGTTAATAATATTTCTAATTAATGATTTATCTATATTACTTGAAGTATTATTTAAGCATCTTAATCAACAAGATTATCATGAACTAAAAACACTAGCAAGGTACCCAAGATCAACACATGGCAAGGATCCATGGTTAACATACAATTCCTAAAGTCACACAAAATTCTAAATTCATTAACACTTTATAGTATTACTATATTTTTTTTTATTTATTTAAGTACTAATTACTAAGCATTGAAACATTATCCAAATGGGCTACAGATTTTCGTGGAGATAGCTCACTGCTCACAACACCTACTACAAAAATTTCATAATTTTTAGATGATTACTTTGGGCTACAAAAATCATGGAAATATCATTTACTAATTAAAATACACATTTTTATAGTCTACCGAAAGTACTCAAAATATATATTTTATATTTTTCATATATTCAGAATATCACAGAGAGCTTTCACAATTTATTTCATCATTTTTAGAGCAATAATTTAATTATTTCAAAAATAACAATCTTTAGTATTATTTATTACCGAGAAAATTGGAAAATCTTATTTCCACAAATGGGTCACTGCTTCTGGACCGGCCCATAGCGGCCCAGCGCTCGGTCCTCCGCTCTCCCTCGCGGTTTCCGGCTTGTGGACCGTAAAGCCCAGCAACACTCGGCCCACCTCTCTCCATCTTCCTCCTCCCGCTCGCGCAGGCGCGCCCCCGTGCGTTCGCCCGATGGCACGGGCGCGACGGCTCGCCGCCGATGGCTATCCGGCGACGACCAGGACACCAACAGATCCCCAACCACCCGACACACCAATCTACCCGCTCACCCCGGCGACCAAGGCACTAGAGCGAGCTCTCCACCGGCCATGGCGGCTCGGCGGCGGAGGCACGGCGGCACAGCCGCGTTCCGGCTTCTCCGAGGACCAAGAAACCTAACCAGTTATACTTAAAGCTTCCCGGAGCTTACCATGCCGTGGTGCGCGTGGCTTAGAGAGGAGACGACTACGGACGCGACCTGATGATGCGGAACACGACCTCGGCGGCGAACTCCGGTGACGATCACGGTGTTCCGAGGCAACCTGCACACCAACAGCAGAACAGGGAGACCCTAGAGCATCACTACAATGTGGAGAAGCTTGAACAGCCGATTGGACGCGGTGAAGCTCACCCGAGATGACCAATCACGGCGAACCGAGCGTGGTGGCGCGGTTACCGGCCGCGGAGATGAAACCGGCCTTCCGGTTGATTCTGGCTACGACAGGGGACATAAGAGGACTCATTGGGTGCGCAATGAGGTGCCGAAGCTCTGTGAACAGGCAATTAGACGGCGAGCACTCGAGCGAGGCCAATTTGGCCGAGCACCGCGGCTCACCGGCGGAGGCCGGAGGAAGAATAAAAGAGGAGGGCGGCGACCACGGGGCACTATATAGGACAAATGGTGGACTCTGGACATGGGGAGGACCCCTACGGGCCCGGACCCCGATGGCGACACGCGGCCGGCCGGCCCCGGGCATCGCCGGCGGCCGGCGCGCGCACGCGCGGCAGCCAGTACGCGAACAGAGCAGGGGTCCGGTCCCCCCCTGCCAACTACTGTAGCAGAGTCAGCTCCTATGGACCCTTTTTGCCGAATTACTTTTTATTTTATGTAACAAGTCGAAAAATTGCCAATGTAAGAGTTGCAGTGGATTTAGTGCTGAACATTTTTGATTTTTGAACCACATCCAAATTTTGAATGAATTTTGAATAAATCAAAAGGGGGTAAAATAAGGTTTGAAATTTCAACTGTAATTTTAAAATTACTTTTAATTTTCCTCAACAACTTGAAAAATAGTTAAAATAAAAGTTGTTCCTCTCAATGAGCTCTACAACTCTTATTAAGAAAGTTTTATCAGATTCTCAATATTTTTGAAGTTGAAGTTTCAAATTTAAATTTTAACATAGTAATTTGAGTTTAATTTGGATTTCTGTAACACAACATCAAAATCTCCAAAGATAAAAGTGGTTCCATTTTGAAAGGACTAAAACTTTTATTAAAAGACCATTATCAAATTCCTACTAGTTTTTGAATTTGTATTTCAAGTTTAAACTTTAAAACCTAATTTAAGATTTTATTTGAAATTATTTTTAATAACTTCAAAATTTCCCAAAATAGAAGTTGCTCAACTTTTAAAGATTTGAAACTTTTGTTTAAGGCCCAACACCTAATTCTATTTATTTTTTGATTTAGGGTTTTGGGTCCGCTTTAGGGTTTATGATTGTTTTTCTTTTTATTTCCCAATTTAATCTAGATAATTGCATACAACCCAAACATTTACATAATAAATCACTCTCAAGCACTTATGCATAATCACATGTTGAAATAAAATCAGTTTTGTTAATGCATAGTAAAAATGAGTTTATGCAGGATGATTTACATGCAATGATGATGACATGGCAGGTTTTAATTAACCGTAACACCAGAGGTGTTACATTAGGCCTAGCTCAAATGTACCATCCTCTGCTGAATACTCATAGGTGTCATGATATGAACCCGCAAGGGTTTGTGGTCGATCTTTCGATGAGAGGCGTGAGATAACTCGATTGGTGGATGGAGATGACGTTCACGGCCCGACTACAGCCTTCCAAGACCGCGCCTTAGCGACCGATACACCACTTCCAAAGGCCGTCACGATCTTGTGGAGCACGACAACCAGCCCCTAGGGCTCCCGTCCTGCAAGCAATCGAAGAACTAGCAAGAACGAGGAAACAAGCACTGAAGTTGCAAGATGAAATTGAAGGTTTCACACTGAATCTTATTATGAGTGGGGTTCCGAAGACAAAGAGACGGGCGACTGGATCAGCACGCGCGTCTACAAGCAAGTAGCGATGGCTAAACTTGATCTAAAACAAAACCCCAGTGTTCCTGGTGGCGGCTAAGGGGTATATGACGTGTGGAGGACGACCACAAGAGAGTTTGGGTCGTGCTCCAACCCTAGGACGCGTCCCTACTGGACTCAAAACGATACAAGCCCATTGGGCTAACTTAAGGTGGCGCAGCACCCTGGACAGAATAGACCTCTCGGTGATTTTTGGACTGGTGATGCCGCTTCTGAGCAGGTATGAGTACGAGGTCATATCCGTGTAGACTTGATTAGCTTTCCAACAAGTCCAGAATCACCCCAATCCGACTCCGTATGTAACCGTGGCGACCGTCGCAAGTTGGAGGTGTGCTGCAGTCCGAATCCAGCCTACGCGAGTCCTTTTCCCTTTCGGTCTTCTCCTTGATTCCTAATCAAAACAAGAGTGCACGTGTCTCCAAGATCTAAACAGGATGGACAAGAGCTCAAGAAGGAACTCACTTGATGATTAAGTTTTCGAGCACGAGCACGAGTAATAGGACCAGTAGGTGTCGGCGTGGACGGCGTGGATGTATGATCGGTGTTGATGTCCTCATCATGTCAAGATTAAGATCTGCAAATACATTGTTAAACTCGTCCTCCTCTTCACTTTGTGAATCATAAGAACCATCAGCAAGTGCAATAATAGTACGACGATTGGGACATTCAGCTTGCTTATGCCCATGACCACCACACTTAAAACTCCCAATCTTGCTTGTCTTGTGTTGGGTGGCCGTAGTAGAAGAAGTGGGCTGACTTGAACTCACAGCTTTACCTTTCACATCCAATTGTTTGGAAGAAGTTGGAATAGATCTATGTGCTCCACGAGATGCGGATTTGGGCATTGCAGCTTCTTGCTGTTGGATTTGAGGCGTGACATCCCCTTGCTGTTGGGAATGACGCCATGAAGTATTGTATTTGTAAGACGTAGCAATTTGCCTTTCAGCCCTCTTTGCAAAATGAACCAACTCGGTGAGACATGTGTAGTTTGTCATATCCACTTTATCAGCAATGGGTTTATTGAGGCCAACCAGAAACTGAGCCATTGTGGATTCCTCATCTTCAGTTATCCCTGTACGAAGTAAACACATTTCCAATTCTTGAAAATATTCATCAACAGTACGAGTACCTTGCACAAGACGTTTCAGCTTCAAATGTAGATCACGAGAGTAATATGCAGGAACAAAATGACGTCGCATGATGAGGACATCATTGGCTTGGATATGACCATATTAAATATTTCTAAACCAAAGGTGCAACCGTTCTATATGTTTCTTATTATTCATACATTTGATGAATTGGTGCTGCACCATAAAGTGTGTGTATTTTCATTTGCAGAATTACTTACATGGATCAAGGTAAGGTTTGATTGCATAACGAAGCATGAAAGGTCAATGAAGTTGATTGGGGACCGAATCCATGTGCCCTGAACGTTTTGCACCACGTCACCACGTCACTTTAGCCCATGGAAGGAAAGAGTCCAAGTCCAACACGTTTTGGATGTGGAATTCGGACTGCAGAAGAGTCCAAACTTGCGACGGTCACCACGACTCCATACGGACTCCGATTGGGACGTTCTAGGACTCCTTGGAAAGCATATTAAGTCTACTTTCCAATGGATCCATGCTTGTTCCCATATCTTATCATATACGTTCGTAGTCATCGTTTTAACGTCAGGACCTTCTCTGCTTATGGTGCTGCGTCACCTAATTTTGGGCTGTTGGCCCATGTATCAAGTTGGGTCCATTAAGGACATGTCCTAGGGTTGGAGGATGACCCCAACACCTCCTTGGTCGTCCTTCCATCTACATATATGCCTCTAGAGCCGCCACAAACAGATTGGGTTTTGATTTTGATGTAAGTTTAGCCGCTGCTACTTCCTTGTAGACGTGTGTGTCGACTAGACCATCCGTTCTACTCGATTTGGAACCCCACCTTCATGTGTATCAGATCTAAACCTTCATCTCATATTTGCAATTGAGTGCTTGTTCTTCTTGTTCTTGCTGGTTCTTCGATTGCTTGCAGGAATAACCCTAGTGGTTTGGTTGGTCGTGCTCCACAAGATCGCGTGCAACCGCTGGAATTGGTGTATTGATTGCTAAGGCGCATCATCCCTGAATGGTTGTAGTCGGGTCGTGAACGTCTCTCCAGTCCAAATCGAAGTTATCCATCTCCACCGAAAGATCGGGACAACCCTTACCCTTATCAATAGGCTTCTTGGTTCAGATGTCCAGAGGCTTGAATCCATCTTCATCCCATGTTGGTTCATACACTCCATCATTCCTAAGGACATTGGAACAAGAACTCAAAAGCATAGGCTCATTCAACATAAACTAATTATTAAACATAAGGTTAGCGTTCACCTGAGAATGAATTTTCTTCTCCAATTGTTTAGCTCTACTTCTTGTAATTGGACCAGCTATATCAAGTGGAGTTTCATTTGAAGATGAGTGAATCCTAGGCATGTCCTCATTAACTTCTCCCATGTCACCTATGAGTTTCATGGAGTGCAAAGCAAATGGATTTCATGCCTATGGTTGGTTCGAAGCGAACCATGCTCCTATTCTGCATCTTGGTTTCACAACATATTCAAACTCATCCAAACGAGGTTGTACTTCACCGATGACACCTATGTGTCCCACGGAGTGCAAAGCAAATAGTTTTCATGCCTATGGTAGGTTCGGAGCAAACTGTGCTCCTACCTTGCATCTTAGTTTCACAACGCATCAAAAAAAAGGTTCCACTTTTTTCATGACACCTATGAGTTTCATGGAGTGCAAAGCAAATAGATTTCGTGCCTATGGTAGGTTCGAAGCAAACCGTGCTCCTATGTTGCATCTTGGTTTCACAACACATCCGAACTCATCCAAACCAGGTTGCACTTCTCCCATGACACCTATGTGTTTCATGGAGTGCAAAGCAAATAGTTTCGTGCCTATGGTAGGTTCGAAGCAAACCGTGCTCCTATCTTGCATCTGGGTTTCCCAACACATCCAAACTCATCCAAACGAGGTTCCACTTCTCCCATGACACCTATGTGTTTCATTGAGTGCAAAGCAAATAGTTTCGTGCCTATGGTAGTTTCGAACCAAACCGTGCTCCTATCTATCTTTATTTCACAATGCATCCAAACGCATCCAGACGAGGTTTCACTTTTCCCATGATAGCTATGAGTTTTATGGAGTGCAAAGCAAATGGATTTCATGCCTATGGTAGGTTCGAAGCAAAACATGCTCCTATCCTGCATCTTGGTGTCAGAACACATCCAAACTCATCCAAACAAGGTTCTACTTCTCCCATGACACCTATGTATCTCATGGAGTGCAAAGCAAATAGTTTTCATGTCTCTGGTAGGTTCGGAGCAAACTGTGCTCCTACCTTGCATCCTGGTTTCACAACGCATCAAAACAAGGTTCACTTTTTCCTTGACACCTATGTGTTTGATCGAGTGCAAAGGAAATAGATTTCGTGCGTATGGTAGTTTCAAAGCAAACCGTGCTCTTATGTTGCATCTTGGTTTCACAACGCATCAAAACAAGGTTCCACTTTTCCCATGACACCTATGAGTTTCATGGAGTGCAAAGCAAATAGATTTCGTGCCTATGGTAGGTTGAAGCAAACCGTGCTCCTATCTTGCATCTTGGTTTCACAACACATCCAAACTCATCCAAACGAGGTTCCACTTCTCCCATGACACCATTGTGTTTCATGGAGTGCAAAGCAAATAGTATCGTGCCTATGGTAGGTTCGAAGCAAAGCATGCTCCTATCACGCATCTTTGTTTTACAATGGATCCAAACGCTCCCAAATGAGGTTCCACTTTTTCGATGACACCTATGAGTTTCATGGAGTGCAAAGCAAATAGTTTTCGTGCCTATGGTAGATTCGAAGCAAACCGTGCCCCTATCTTGCATCTTGGTTTCACAATGAAGTAAACCGTGCTCCTATCTTGCATCTTGGTTTCACAACACATCCAAACAAATCCAAACGAGGTTCCACTTCTCTCATGACACCTATGAGTTTCATGGAGTGCAAAGCAAATAGTTTTCATGCCTATGGTAGGTTCGACGCAAACCATGCTCCTATCCTGCATCTTGGTTTCACAACACATTCAAACTCATCCAAACGAGGTTCCAGTTCTCCCATGACACCTATGTGTCTCATGGAGTGCAAAGCAAATGGTTTTCTTGTCTATGGTAGGTTCGCAGCAAACTGTGCTCCTAACTTTCATCTTGGTTTCACAACGCATGAAAACAAGGTTCTACTTTCCCATGACACCTATGAGTTTCATGGAGTGCAAAGCAAATAGATTACATGCCTATGGTAGGTTCGAAGTGAATGGTTCTCCTCTCTTGCATCTTGGTTTCACAACACATCCAAACTCGTCCAAACGAGGTTCCAGTTCCCCCATGACACCTATGTGTTTCATGGAGTGCAAAGAAAATAATATCGTGCCTATGGTAGGTTCGAAGCAAACCATGCTCCTATCATGTATCTTTGTTTTACAACACATCTAAACTCATCCAAACGAGGTTGCACTTCTCGCATGACACCTATGAGTTTCATGAAGTGCAAAGCAAATAGTTTCGTGCCTATGGTAAGTTCGAAGCAAACCATGCTCCTATCTATCTTTGTTTCACAATGCATCCAAACGGATCCAAACGTGGTTCCACTTTTCCCGTGACACCGATGAGTTTCATGGAGTGCAAAGCAAATAGTTTTCGTGCCTATGGTACGTTCGAAGCAAACTATGATCCTAACTTGCATCTTGGTTTCTCAACGCATGAAAACAAGGTTCCACTTTTCCTATGACACCTATGAGTTTCATGGAGTGTAAAGCAAATAGATTACGTGCCTATGGTAGGTTCGAAGCAAACCGTTCTCCTATTTTGCATCTTGGTTTCACAACACATCCAAACTCATCCAAACGAGATTCCATTTCTCCCATGACACCTATGAGTTTCATGGAGTGCAAAACAAATAGTTTTCATGCCTATGGTAGGTGCGAAGCAAACCATGCTCCTATCCTGTGATGAGGACATGATTGGCTTAGATATGACCATGTTAACCCCTTCAAAGATAAAGGTGAAACCATTCTATATGAGGTTTATATTTGATATATTTTATGAATGGATGTTGCACTTTGAAGTTTGTACGTTTTCCTTTTCAGAATTGCTTACATGGATCAAGAGAAGATTTGATTGCATATGGAAAGCATGGAAGGTCAATGAAATTGATTGGGAACCAAGTCTAAGTATTCCAAACGTCCTCCACCAGGCCACCACGTCACTTGAGCCCAAGGATGGAAAGAGTCCAAGTCCCACACGTTTTGGACATCAAATTCGGACTGCAGAAGAGTCCAAACTTGCGACGGTCACCACGACTTCATACGAACTCCGATTGGGACGTTCTAGGACTCTTTGGAAAGCATATCAAGTCTACTTTCCAATGGATCTATGATTGTTCTCATATCTTATCAGATACGTTTGTAGTCATCAGTTTTAACGTTAAAACCTTCTCTGCTTATGGTGCTGCATCACCTAATTTTGGGCTGTTGGCCCATGTATCAAGTTGGGTCCATTAGGGACATGTCCTAGGGTTGGAGGATGACCCCAACACCTCCCTGGTCGTCCTTCCATCTACATATATGCCTCTAGAGCCACCACAAACAGATTGGGTTTTGTTTTTGATGTAAGTTTAGCCGCTGCTACTTCCTTGTAGACGCGTGTGTCGACTAGACCATCCGTTCTACTCGATTCAGAACCCCACCTTCATGTGTATCAGATCTGAACTTTCATATCATATTTGCAATCGAGTGCTTGTTCTTCTTGTTCTTGCTGGTTCTTCGATTGCTTGCAGGAATAACCCTAGTGGTTTGGTTGGTCGTGCTCCGCAAGATCGCGCGCAACCGCTGGAGTTGGTGTATCGGTCGCTAAGGCACAGCGTCCTTGGACGGTTGTAGTTGGATCGTGAATGTCTCTCCAGTCCAAATCGAAGTTATCCATCTCCACCGAAAGATCGGGACAACCCTTACCCATATCAATTGGTAATCAGAGCAAGGTTTATCGGTGAGAGATTTCGAGTTTATATTATTTTCCTATAGTCCAGAAAAAGCCAACAAAATAGTAGATTCAATTTTCCATAATCCCATAGACCTTTTGTGCCTTTTACTAGTACTACTTAGTTCAGGCTTGTTGAGTTTGGATTACATCGGTTGAGTCGAGTTGCTGGTCTTAGGGTTAGTCTTTTAGAGTTTCGAGTTCTTGCCACGTTTTGGTCATTGTCAATCATATACATCTTTGCTGCCATCACCACCATAAACATCTCCACTACAGCATATAAATCTTGATTGCAATAGTTTCCATCATATGCATCTTTGCTATCCATGATATTTTGTCTTAACACTGCCAAAATCTGATCTGTGCACACAAAGAAAACTCTACATTGCTAGTTCTATTCTTGTTACTCCTAGAAAAGAAAAGAGAAAAGAAAGAGAAACACATTATAAGTTGCTTTTCTGAAATCTGATTTGCAAAGATTCAGTTTTGCTCTGGTTGTGCAAAGTAAAAGAAAGAAGAAAAAAAGAGAAAGAAAGAGAAAGAGAAAAGAAAGAAAAGAAGGGAGAAGGAAAAGAAGGAGGAGTGAATTTCTTGCTATTCTTGTGCCTTGTTTCTTGCTGTACCGTGACTTCATTTGTGTCCAGGCTCGCGTCTCTAGCATGGTCTAGCCTAGGACCAGCACGGTACCACCGTTGAACGTCATCTCCATCCACCAATCGAGTTATCTCACGCCTCTCATCGAAAGATCGACCACAAACCCTTGCGGGTTCATATCATCCTGCATCTTGGTTTCACACCGAAGCAAACCATGCTCCTATCCTGCATCTTGGTTTCACAACACATTCAAACTCATCCAAACGAGGTTCTACTTCTCCCATGACGCTTATGTGTCTCATGGAGTGCAAAGCAAACCATGCTCCTACCTTACATCTTGGTTTCACAACGCATCAAAACAAGGTTCCACTTTTTCATGACACCTTTGAGTTTCAGGGAGTGCAAAGCAAATAGATTTCGTGCCTATGGTAGGTTCGAAGCAAACCGTGCTCCTATGTTACATCTTGGTTTCACAACACATCCAAACTCATCCAAACCAGGTTGCACTTGTCCCATGACACCTATGTGTTTCATGGAGTGCAAAGCAAATAGTTTCGTGCCTATGGTAGGCTCGAAGCAAACCATGCTCCTATCCTGCATCTTGGTTTCACAACACATTAAACTCATCGAAACGAGGTTCCACTTCTCCCATGACACCTACGTGTCTCATGGAGTGCAAAGCAAATAGTTTTCTTGTCTATGGTAGGTTCGGAGGAAACTGTGCTCCTAACTTGCATCTTGGTTTCACAATGCATGAAAACAAAGTTCTACTTTTCCCATGACACCTACGAGTTTCATGGAGTGCAAAGCAAATAGATTACTTGCCTATGGTAGGTTTAAAGGAAACTGTTCTCCTATCTTGCATTTTGGTTTCACAACACATCCAAACTCATCCAAACGAGATTCCATTTCTCCGATGACACCTATGAGTTTCCTGGAGTGCAAACCAAATAGTTTTCATGGCTATGGTAGGTTCGAAGCAAACCATGCTCCTATCCTGCATCTTGGTTTCACAACGAAGCAAACCATGCTCCTATCCTGCATCTTGGTTTCACAACACATTCAAACTCATCCCAACGAGGTTCTACTTCTCCCATGATACTTATGTGTCTCATGAAGTGCAAAGGAAACCATGCTCCTACCTTGCATCTTGGTTTCACAACGCATCGAAACAAGGTTCCACTTTTTCCTTGACACCGATGAGTTTCATGGAGTGCAAAGCAAATAGATTTCGTGCCTATGGTAGGTTCGAAGCAAACCGTGCTCCTATGTTACATCTTGGTTTCACAACACATTCAAACTCATCCAAACCCGGTTGCACTTATCCCATGACACCTATGTGCTTCATGGAGCGCACAGCAAATAGTTTCGTGCCTATGGTCGGTTCGAAGCAAACCGTGCTCCTATCTTGCATCTTGGTTTCACAACGCATCCAAACTCATCCAAGCGAGGTTCCACTTCTCCCATGACACCAATGAGTTTCATGGAGTGCAAAGCAAATAGTTTTCATGCCTATGGTAGGTTCGAAGCAAACCATGCTCCTAACCTGCTTTTTGATTTCACAACACATTGAAACTCGTCCAAACGAGGTTCGACTTCTCCCATGACACCTATGTGTCCGATGGAGTGCAAAGTAAATAGTTTTCATGTCTATGGTAGGTTCGGAGCAAACTGTGCTCCTACCTTGCATCTCGGTTTCACAACGCATCAAAATAAGGTTTCACTTTTCCCATGACACCTATGAGTTTCATGGACTGCAAAGCACATAGATTTCATGCCTATGGTAGGTTCGAAGCAA
Organism: Eremochloa ophiuroides; assembly: GCA_038502445.1. Lineage (NCBI taxonomy): Eukaryota > Viridiplantae > Streptophyta > Magnoliopsida > Poales > Poaceae > Eremochloa > Eremochloa ophiuroides. The sequence continues at coordinate 156,166 of JAHLJS010000175.1, forward strand.
ACGGTGCTCCTATCTTGCATCTTGGTTTCACAATACATCCAAACTCATCCAAACAAGGTTCCACTTCTCCCATGACACCTATGTGTCTCATGCAGTGCAAAACAAATATTTTTGTGCCTATGGTAGGTTCGAAGCAAACCGTCCTCCTATCTTGCATCTTTGTTTCACAATGTATCCATACGCATCCAAACGAGCTTCCACTTCTCCCATGACACCAATGAGTTTCGTGGAATGCAAAGCAAATAGAATTCGTGCCTATGGTAGGTTTGAAGCAAATCGTGCTCCTATCTTGCATCTTGGGTTCACAACACATCCAAACTCATCCAAACGAGGTTCCACTTCTCCCATGACACCTATGTGTTTCATGGAGTGCAAAGCAAATAGTTTCGTGCCTATGGCAGGTTCCAAGCAAACCGTACTCCTATCTTGCATCTTTGTTTCACAATGCATCCAAACCCTTCCAAACGAGGTTCCACTTTTTCCATGAGACCGATGAGTTTCATGGAGTGCAAAGAAAATAGATTTAGTGCCTATGGCGGGTACGAAGCAAACCGTGCTCCTATCTTGCATCTTGGTTTCACAACACATCCAAACTCATCCAAACGAGGTTCCACTTCTCCCATGACACCTATGTGTTTCTCGGAGTGCAAAGCAAATAGATTTCGTGCCTGTGTTAGGTTCGAAGCAAACCGTGCTCCTATCTTGCATCCTGGTTTCACAACACTTCCAAACACATCCAAACGAGGTTCCATTTCTCCCATGACACCTTTGAGTTTCCTGGAGTGCAAAGCAAATAGTTTTCATGGCTATGGTAGGTTTGAAGCAAACCATGCTCCTATCCTGCATCCTGGTTTCACAACGAAGCAAACCATGCTCCTATCCTGCATCTTGGTTTCACAACACATTCAAACTCATCCAAACGAGGTTCTACTTCTCCCATGATACTTATGTGTCTCATGAAGTGCAAAGGAAACCATGCTCCTGCCTTGCATCTTGGTTTCACAACGCATCAAAACAAGATTCCACTTTTTCCTTGACACCGATGAGTTTCATGGAGTGCAAAGCAAATAAATTTCGTGCCTATGGTAGGTTCGAAGCAAACCGTGCTCCTATGTTACATCTTGGTTTCACAACACATCCAAACTCATCCAAACCCGGTTGCACTTATCCCATGACACCTATGTGCTTCATGGAGTGCAGAGCAAATAGTTTCGTGCCTATGGTAGATTCGAAGCAAACCGTGCTCCTATCTTGCATCGTGGTTTCACAACGCATCCAAACTCAACCAAACGAGGTTCCACTTCTTCCATGACACCTATGAGTTTCATGGAGAGCAAAGCAAATAGTTTTCATGCCTATGGTAGGTACGAAGCAAACCATGCTCCTAGGCTGCTTTTTGGTTTCACAACACATTCAAACTCGTCCAAAGGAGGTTCGACTTTTCCCATGACACCTATGTGTCTGATGGAATGCAAAGTAAATAGTTTTCATGTCTATGGTAGGTTCGGAGCAAACTGTGCTCCTACCTTGCATCTTGGTTTCACAACGCATCAAAATAAGGTTCCACTTTTCCCATGACACCTATGAGTTTCATGGAGTGCAATGCAAATTGTTTTCGTGCCTATGGCAGGTTCGAGGCAAACCGTGCTCCTATCTTGCATCTTGGTTTCACAACACATCCAAACTCATCCAAACAAGGTTTCACTTCTCCCATGACACCTATGTGTTTCATGGAGTGCAAAACAAATATTTTCGTGCCAATGGTAGGTTCGAAGCAAAGCGTCCTCCTATCTTGCATCTTTGTTTCACAATGCATCCATACGCATCCAAACGAGCTTCCACTTCTCCCATGACACCAATGAGTTTCGTGGAGTGCAAAGCAAATAGAATTCGTGCCTATGGTAGGTTCGAAGCAAATCGTGCTCCTATCTTGCATCTTGGGTTCACAACACATCTAAACTCATCCAAACGAGGTTCCACTTCTCACATGACACTTATGTGTTTTATGGAGTGCAAAGCAAATAGTTTCGTGCCTATGGCAGGTTCGAAGCAAACTGTGCTCCTATCTTGCATCTTTGTTTCACAGGCATCCGAACCCTTCCAAACGAGGTTCCACTTTTTGCATGAGACCGATGAGTTTTATGGAGTGCAAAGAAAATAGATTTAGTGCCTATGGTTGGTACGAAGCAAACCGTGCTCCTATCTTGCATCTTGGTTTCACAACACATCCAAACTCATCCAAACGAGGTTCCAATTCTCCCATGACACCTATGTGTTTCGTGGAGTGCAAAGCAAATAGATTTCGTGCCTGTGTTAGGTTCGAAGCAAACCGTGCTCCTATCTTGCATCCTGGTTTCACAACACTTCCAAACACATCCAAACGAGGTTCCACTACTCCCATGACAACTATGTGTTTCATGGAGTGCGAAGCAAATAGTTTCGTGCCTATGGTAGGTTCGAAGCAAACCATGCTCCTATCTTGCATCTTGGTTTCACAACGCATCCAAACTCATCCAAACGAGATTCCACTTCTCCCATGACACCTATGAGTTCCATGGAGTGCAAAAGCAAATAGTTATCAAGCCTATGATAGGTTCGAAGCAAACCATGCTCCTATCTTGCATCTTGGTTTCACAACACATCCAAACTCATCCAAACGTGGTTCTACTTCTCCCATGACACATATGTGTCTCATGGAGTGCAAAGCAAATAGTTTTAATGTCTATGGTAGGTTCAGAGCAAACAGTGCTCCTACCTTGCATCTTTGTTTCACAACGCATTAAAACAGGGTTCCAGTTTTCCCATGACACCTATGAGTTTCATGGAGTGCAAAGCAAATACATTTCGTGCCTATGGTAGGTTTGAAGTGAACCGTGCTCCTATCTTGCATCTTGGTTTCACAACACATCCAGACTCATCCAAACGAGTTTCCACTTCTCCCATGACACCTATGTGTTTCATGGAGTGCAAAGCAAATAGTTTCGTGCCTATGGTATGTTTGAAGCAAACCGTGCTCCTATCTTGCATCCTGGTTTCACAATGCATCCAAACACATCCAAACGAGGTTCCACTTTTCCCATGACACCTATGAGTTTCATGGAGTTCAAAGCAAATAGTTTTCGTGCCTATGGTAGTTTCGAAGCAAACCGTGCTCCTATCTTGCATCTTAGTTTTAGAACGCATCCAAACCCATTCAAATGCGGTTCCACTTCTCCAATGACACCTATGAGTTTCATGGAGTGCAAAGCAAATAGTTTTCATGCCTACGGTAGGTTTGAAGCCAACCATGCTCCTATCCTTCTTTTCGGTTTCACAACACATTCAAACTCTTCCAAACGAGGTTCTACTTCTCCCATGACACCTATGTGTTTGATGGAGTGCAAAGTAAATAGTTTTCATGTCTATGGTAGGTTCGGAGCAAACTGTGCTCCTACCTTGCATCTTGGTTTAACAATGCATCAAAATAAGGTTGACACCTGAGTTTCATGGAGCGCAAAGCACATTGATTTCATGCCTATGGTAGGTTCGAAGCAAACCATTCTCCAATCTTGCATCTTGGTTTCACAACACATCCAAACTTATCCAAACAAGGTTCCACGTCTCCCATGACAATTTTGTGTTTCATGGAGAGCAAAGCAAATAGATTTTGTGCCTATGTTAGGTTCGAAGAAAACCGTGCTCATACCTTGCATCTTGGTTTCACAACACGTCCAAACTCATCCAAACGAGGTTCCACTTCTCCCACGAGGCCAGTGTGTTTCAGGGAGTGCAAAGCAAATACTTTCGTGCCTATGGTAGGTTCGAAGCAAACCGTGCTCCTATCTTGCATCTTGGTTTCACAAGACATTCAAACTCATCCAAACGAGGTTCGACTTCTCCCATGACACCTGTGAGTTTCATGGAGTGCAAAGCAAATAGGTTTGATGCCTATGGTGAGTTCGAAGCAAACCATGCTCCTATCCTTCTTTTTGGTTTCACAACACATTCAAACTCATCCAAGCGAGGTTTGACTTCTCCCATGACACCTGTGTGTCTGATGGAGTGCAAAGTAAATAGTTTCCATGTCTATGGTAGGTTCGGAGCAAACTGTGCTCCTACCTTGCATCTTGGTTTCACAACGCATCAAAATAGGGTTCCACTTTTCCCATGACACCTATGAGTTTCATGGAGTGCAAAGCACATAGATTTCATGCCTATTGTAGGTTCGAAGCAAACCGTGCTCCTATCTTGCATCTTGGTTTCACAACACATCCAAACTCATCCAATCAAGGTTCCACTTCTCCCATAACACCTATGTGTTTCATGGAGTGGAAAACAAATATTTTCATGCCTATGGTAGGTTCGAAGCAAACCGTCCTCCTATCTTGCATCTTTGTTTCACAAAGCATCCACACGCATCCAAACGAGGTTCCACTTCTCCCATGACACCAATGATTTTCGTGGAGTGCAAAGAAAATAGATTTCGTGCCTATGGTAGGTTCGAAGCGAACCGAGCTCCTATCTTGCATCTTTGTTTCACAACACATTCAACCTCATCCAAACGAGGTTCCGCTTCTCCCATGACACCTATGAGTTTCATGGAGTGCAAAGTAAACAGATTTCGTGCTTATGGTATGTTCAAAGCAAACCATGCTCCTATCTTGCATCTTGGGTTCACAACACATCCAAACTCATCCAAACGAGGTTCCACTTCTCCCATGACACCTATGTGTTTCATGGAGTGCAAAGCAAATAGTTTCGTGCCTATGGAAGGTTCGAAGCAAACCGTGCTCCTATATTGCATCTTTGTTTCACAATGCATCCGAACGCTTCCAAACGAGGTTCCACTTTTCCCATGAGACCCATGAGTTTCATGGAGTGCAAAGAAAATAGATTTAGTGCCTATGGTTGGTTCGAAGCAAACCGTGCTCCTATCTTGCATCATGGTTTCGCAACACATCCAAACTCATCCAAACGAGGTTCCCCTTCTCCCATGACACCCATGTGTTTCATAGAGTGCGAAGCAAATAGATTTCGTGCCTGTGTTGGGTTCGAAGCAAACCGTGCTCCTATCTTGTATCTCGATTTCACAACACTTCCTAACACATCCAAATGAGGTTCCACTTCTCCCATGATACCTATGTGTTCCATGGAGTGCGAAGCAAATAGTTTCGTGCCTATAGTAGGTTCTATGCAAACCGTGCTCCTATCCTGCATCTTGGTTTCACAACGCATCCAAACTCATCCAAATGAGGTTCCACTTCTCCCATGACACCTATGAGTTTCATGTAGTGCAAAACAAATATTTTTCATGCCAATGGTAGGTTCGAAGCAAACCATGCTCCTATCCTGCTTTTTGGTTTCACAACACATTCAAACTCATCCAAACGAGGTTCTACTTCTCCCATGACACCTATGTGTCTGATGGAGTGCAAAGTAAATAGTTTTCATGCCTATGGTAGGTTCGGAGCAAACTGTGCTCCTACCTTGCATCTTGGTTTCACAACGCATCAGAATAAGGTTCCACTTTTCGCATGACACCTATGAGTTTCAAGGAGTGCAAAGCATATAGATTTCATGCTTATGGTAGGTTCAAAGAAAACCGTGCTCCTATCTTCCATCTTGGTTTCACAACACATCCAAACTCATCCAAACAAGGTTCCACTTCTCCCATGACACCTATGTGTTTCATGGAGTGCAAAGCAAATAGATTTCGTGCCTATGGTAAGGTCCAAGCAAACTGTGCTCCTATCTTGCATCTTGGTTTCACAACGCATCCAAATGAGGATCCACTTCTCCCATGACACCTATGAGTTTCATGGAGTGCAAAGCAAATAGTTTTCGTGCCTATGGTAGGTTCGAGGCAAACCGTGCTCCTATCTTGCATCTTGGTTACACAACGCGTCCAAATGAGGTTCGACTTCTCTCATGACACCTATGTGTTTCATGGAGCGCAAAGTAGATAGTTTTGGTGCATATGGTAGGTTCGGAGCAAACCATGCTCCTACCTTGCATCTTGGTTTCACAACGCATCGAAATGAGGTTTCACTTTTCCCATAACACCAATGAGTTTCATGGAGCGCAAAGCAAATAGTTTTTGTGCCTATGGTAGGTTCGAAGCAAACCGTGCTCCTATCTTTCATCTTGGTTTCACAACACATCCAAACTCATCCAAACGAGGTTCCACTTCTCCCACGACACCATTGTGTTTCATGGAGTGCAAAGGAAATAGTTTTCGTGCCTATGGTAAGGTCGAAGCAAACTGTGCTCCTATCATGCATCTTGGTTTCACAACGCATCCAAATAAAGTTCGGCTTCTCCCATGACACCTATGAGTTTCATGGAGCGCAAACAAATAGTTTTTGTGCCTATGGTAGATTCGATGCAAACCGAGCTCCTATCTTGCATCTTGGTTTCACAACACATCCATACTCATCCAAACGAGGTTCCACTTCTCCCACAAGACCTATGTGTTTCACGGATTGCAAAGGAAATAGTTTTCGTGCCTATCGTAGGTTCGAAGCAAACCGTGCTCCTATCTTGCATCTTGGTTTCACAACGCATCCAAATGAGGTTTGATGAGGACATCAACCCCAACACGGGAATGGCTACTCCAACTGAACCAGCACAGGCGCCACCAGGACCACTCACTCGAGCTCGTGCACGTGATTTAAACTTCGTGATGATTTTGAAGAATGAAGGACCAGAAGTTTCCTAAGTGAACCTGGCTAGAATAATGTGTAGGTGCTGCGCCACCTATGTGTTTTTTTAGTTTTGTCAAGAAATAACCAGGAAGGTGCTGCACCACCTAAATCAGGAAAGGGGATCAAGGAGATGGCGTGTAGCTGTTTGGGCGCCTATTCCCTGCCTAGTGGGCAGGATGGGCACCAACCTTCCTCACGCCTCCTCCCCCTATTTAGCCAGGGGCTGCGCCCCCTCTGTTGCTTGGGTCTTGTTTTGCTTAAGTTAGCCATTGCTACTTTCCGAAGCTTCGTCTTCGTGTAATTCAGAACCCCACCTTCGAGTAATAATCAGGGTTGCTCGCCTCAAATTCTTGCTTGTTCTTCGATTGCCTGCAGGAATTGATCTTTGTGATCAGGTTGATGTTGCACCAGCAAGGTCAATAACCATCGGGAGTTGGTTCAGCGATTGCTAAGGCGCCACGGACTTGTTCATCGCAGTCGGATCGCGAGGGTCGACATCCACCAAATCGTAGTTATCCTCCACTCACCGAAAGATCAGGCACTCTAGTTCTATCAAGGTTCCACTTCTCCCATGACACCTATGTGTTTCACGGAGCGCAAAGCAAATATTTTTCGTGCCTATGGAAGGTTCGGAGCAAACCGTGCTCCAACCTTCCATTTTGGTTTCACAACGCATCGGAACGAGGTTCCACTTTTACCATGACACCAATGAGTTTCATGGAGTGCAAAGAAAATTGTTTTTATCCCTATGGTAGGTTCGTAGCAATCCGTGCTCCTATTATGCAACTTGGTTTAACAACACATCCAAACTCATCCAAACGAGGTTCCACTTCTGCCATGACACCTATGTGTTTCATGGAGTGCAAAGGAAATAGTTTTCGTGCCTATGGTAGGGTCGAAGCTAACTATGCTCCAATCTTGAATCTTGGTTTCACAACGCATCCAAATGAGGTTCCACTTCTCCCATGACACCTATGAGTTTCATGGAAAGCAAAGCAAATAGTTTTCGTGCCTATGGTAGGTTCGAAGCAAACCGTGCTCCTATCTTGCATCTTGGTTTCACAACACATCCAAACTCATCCAAACGAGGTTCCACTTCTCCCACGACACCTATGTGTTTCATGGAGTGCAAAGGAAATAGTTTTCGTACCTATGGTAGGTTCGAAGCAAACCATGCTCCTATCTTGCATCTTGGTTTCACAACGCATCCAAATGAGGTTCCACTTCTCCAATGACACCTATGAGTTTCATGGAATCCAAAGCAAATAGTTTTCGTGCCTATGGTCGGTTCGAAGCAAACCGTGCTCCTATCTTGCATCTTGGTTTCACAACACATCCAAACTCATCCAAACGAGGTTCCACTTCTCCCACGACACCTTTGTGTTTCATGGAGTGCAAAGGAAATAGTTTTCGTGCCTATGGTTGGTTCAAAGCAAACCGTGCTCCTATCTTGCATCTTCGTTTCACAACACATCAAAACTCATCGAAACGAGGTTCCACTTCTCCCACGACAACTTTGTGTTTCATGGAGTGCAAAGGAAATAGTTTTGGTGCCTATGGTAGGGTCGAAGCAAACTGTGCTCCTATCTTGCATCCTGGTTTCACAACGCATCCAAATGAGCTTCCACTTCTCCCAAGACACCTATGAGTTTCATGGAGTGCAAAGCAAATAGTTTTCGTGCCTATGGTAGGCTCGAAGCATACCGTGCTCCTACCTTGCACCTTGGTTTCACAACACATCCAAATTCATCCAAACGAGGTTCCACTTCTCCCACGACACCTTTGTGTTTCATGGAGTGCAAAGGAAATAGATTTCGTGGCTATGGTAGGTTCGAAGCAAGCCGCGATTCTATCTTGCATCTTGGTTTCACAATGCATCCAAATGAGGTTCCACTTCTCCCATGAAACTTATGTGTTTCATGGAGCGCAAAGCAAATGGTTTTCGTGCCTATGGTACGTTCGGAGCAAACCGTGCTCGTACCTTGCATCTTGGTTTCACAACGCATTGAAACGAGGTTCCACTTTTCCGATGACACCAATGAGTTTCATGGAGTGCAAAGAAAATTGTTTTTGTCCCGGTGATAGGTTCACAGCAATTCGTGCTCCTATCTTGCATCTTGGTTTCACAACACATCCAAACTCATCCAAATGAGGTTCCACTTCTCCCATGACTCCCTATGTGTTTCATGGAGTGCAAAGGAAATAGTTTTCGTGCATATGGTAGGTCTGAACCGAACTATGCTTCTATCTTGCATCTTGGTTTGAGAACGCATCCGAATGAGGTTCCACTTCTCCCATCACACCTATGTGTTTCATGGAGTGCAAAGCAAATAGTTTTCGTGCCTATGGTAGGTTCAAAGCAAACCGTGCTCCTATCTTGCATCTTGGTTTCACAACATATCCAAACTCATCCAAACGAGGTTCCACTTCTCCCACGACACCTTTGTGTTTCATGGTGTGCAAAGGAAATAGTTTTCGTGCCTATGGTAGGTTCAAAACAAACCTGCTCCTATCTTGCATCTTGGTTTCACAACACATTCAAACTCATCCAAACGAGGTTCCACTTCCCCCACGACACCTTTGTGTTTCATGGAGTGCAAAGGAAATAGTTTTCGTGCCTATGGTAGGGTCGAATCAAACTGCGCTCCTATCTTGCATCTCGGTATCACAACGCATCCAAATGAGGTTCCACTTCTCCCATGACACCTATGAGTTTCATGGAGTGCAAAGCAAATAGTTTTCGTGCCTATAGTAGGTTCGAAGCAAACCGAGCTCTTATCTTGCTTCTTGGTATCACAACACATCCAAACTCATCTAAACGAGGTTCCACTTTTCCCACGACACCTATGTGTTTCATGGAGTGCAAAGGAAATAGATTTCGTGCCTATGGTAGGTTCGAAGAAAACCGTGCTCCTATCATGCATCTTAGTTTCACAATGCATCAAAATAATGTTCCACTTTTCCCTTGACACCAATGAGTTTCATGGAGTGCAAAGAAAATTGTTTTTGCCCCTATGATAGGTTCATAGCAATCCGTGCTCCTATTTTGCATCTTGGTTTCACAACACATCCAAATTCAACCAAATGAGGTTCCACTTCTCCCATGACACCCTATGTGTTTCATGGAGTGTAAAGGAAATAGTTTTCGTGCATATGGTAGGTTTGAACCAAACTATGCTTCTATCTTGCATCTTGGTTACACAACGCATCCAAATGAGGTTCACATTCTTCCATGACACCTATGAGTTTCATGGAATACAAAGCAAATAGTTTTCGTGCCTATGGTAGGTTCGAAGCAAACCATGCTCCTATCTTGCATCTTGGTTTCATAACACATCCAAACTCATCCAAATGAGGTTCCACTTCTCCCATGACACCTATGTGTTTCATGGAGTGCAAAGCAAATAGTTTTCGTGCCTATGGTAGGTTCAAAGCAAACCGTGCTCCTATCTTGCATCTTGGTTTCACAACATATCCAAACTCATCCAAACGAGGTTCCACTTCTCCCACGACACCCTTGTGTTTCATGGTGTGCAAAGGAAATAGTTTTCGTGCCTATGGTAGGTTCAAAACAAACCGTGCTCCTATCTTTCTTCTTGGTTTCACAACGCATCCAATTGAGATTCCACTTCTCCCATGACACCTATGAGTTTCATGGAGTGCAAAGCAAATAGTTTTCATGCCTATGGTAGGTTCGAAGCAAACCGAGCTCTTATCTTGCTTCTTGGTTTCACAACACATACAAACACATCCAAACGAGGTTCCACTTTTCCCACGACACCTATGTGTTTCATGGAGTGCAAAGGAAATAGATTTCATGCCTATGGTAGGTTCGAAACAAACCGTGCTCCTATCATGCATCTTAGTTTCACAGCGCATCTAAATGAGGTTCCACTTCTCCCATGACACCTATGCGTTTCATGGAGCGCAAGGCAAATAGTTTTCGTGCCTATGGTAGGTTCAGAGCAAACCGTGGTCCTACATTGCATCTTGGTTTCACAACGCATCGAAACAAGGTTCCACTTTTCCCATGACACCAATGAGTTTCTTGGAGTGCAAAGAAAATTGCTCTTGTCCCTACGGTAGGTTCGAAGCAATCCGTGCTCCTATTTTGCATCTTGGTTTCACAACACATCCAAACTCATCCAAATAAGGTTCCACTTCTCCCATGACACCTATGTGTTTCATGGAGTGCAAAGGAAATAGTTTTCGTGCCTATTGTAGGTTCGAAGCAAACCATGCTCCAATCTTGCATTTTGGTTTCACAACGCATCCAAATGAGGTTCCACTTCTCCCATGACACCTATGAGTTTCATGGAGTGCAATGCAAATTGTTTTCGTGCCTATGGTAGGTTCGAAGCAAACCGTGCTTCTATCTTGCATCTTGGTTTCACAACACATCCAAACTCATCCAAACGAGGTTCCACTTCTCCCACGACACCTATGTGTTACATCGAGTGCGAAGGAAATAGATTTCGTGGCTATGGTAGGTACGAAGCAAGCCGTGCTCCTATCTTGCATCTAGGTTTCACAACGCATCCAAATGAGGTTCCACTTCTCCCATGAAACCTATGTGTTTCATGGAGCGCAAAGCAATTGGTTTTCGTGCCTGTGGTACATTCGGAGTAAATCGTGCTCCCACCTTGCAGCTTGGTTTCACAACGCATCGAAATGAGGTTCCACTTTTCCCTTGACACCAATGAGTTTCATGGAGTGCAAAGAAAATTGTTTTTGCCCCTATGGTAGGTTCATAGCAATCTGTGCTCCTATTTTGCATCTTAGTTTCACAACACATCCAAACTCATCCAAATGAGGTTCCACTTCTCCCATGACATCCCTATGTGTTTCATGGAGGGCAAAGGAATTAGTTTTTGTGCATATAGTAGGTTTGAACAAACTATGCTTCTATCTTGCATCTTGGTTTCACAAGGCATCCAAATGAGGTTCACATTCTCCAATGACACCTATGAGTTTCATGGAATGCAAAGCAAATAGTTTTCGTGCCTATGGTAGGTTCGAAGCAAACCATTTTCCTATCTTGCATCTTGGTTTCACAACACATCCAAACTCATCCAAACGAGATTCCACTTCTCCCATGACACCTATGTGTTTCATGGAGTGCAAAGCAAATAGTTTTCGTGCCTATGGTAGGTTCAAAGCAAACCGTGCTCCTATCTTGCATCTTGGTTTCACAACATCTCCAAATTCCTCCAAACGAGGTTCCACTTCTCCCACGACACCTTTGTGTTCCATGGAGTGCAAAGGAAATAGTTTTCATGCCCATGGTAGGTTCGAAGCAAACCATGCTCCTATCTTGCATCTTGGTTTCAGAACGCATCCAAATGAGGTTCCACTTCTCCCATGACACCTATGAGTTTCATGGAGTGCAAAGCAAATAGGTTTCGTGCCTATGGTAGGTTCGAAACAAACCGTGCTCCTATCTTGCATCTTGGTTTCACAACCCATCCAAACTCATCCAAACGAGGTTCGACTTCTCCCATGACACCTAATGTGTTTCATGGAGTGCGAAGGAAATAGATTTCGTGGCTATGGTAGGTTCGAAGCAAGCCGTGCTCCTATTTTGCATCTTGGCTTCACAACGCATCCAAATGAGGTTCCACTTCTCCGATGACACCTATGAGTTTCATGGAGTGCAAAGCAAATAGTTTTCGTGCCTATGGTAGGTTCGAAGCAAACCATGCTCCTATCTTGCATCTTGGTTTCACAACACATCCAAACTCATCCAAACGAGGTTCCACTTCTCCCACGACACCTTTGTGTTTCATGGAGTGCAAAGGAAATAGTTTTCGTGCCTATGGTAGGTTCGAAGCAAACCATGCTCCTATCTTGCATCTTGGTTTCAGAACGCATCCAAATGAGGTTCCACTTCTCCCATGACACCTATCAGTTTCATGGAGTGCAAAGCAAATAGTTTTCGTGCCTATGGTATGATCGAGGCAAACCGTGCTCCTATCTTGCATATTGGTTTCACAACACATCCAAACTAATCCAAATGAGGTTCCACTTCTCCCACGACAACTTTGTGTTTCATGGAGTGCAAAGGAAATAGTTTTCGTGCCTATGGTAGGTTCGAAGCAAACCATGCTCCTTTCTTGCATCTTGGTTTCAGAACGCATCCAAATGAGGTTCCACTTCTCCCGTGACAGCTATGAGTTTAATGGAGTGCAAAGCAAATAGTTTTCGCCTATGGTAGGTTCGAAGCAAACCGTGCTCCTATCATGCATCTTAGTTTCACAATGCATCTAAATGAGGTTCCACTTCTCCAATGACACCTATGTGTTTCATGGAGCGCAAAACAAATAGTTTTCGTGCCTATGGTAGGTTCAGAGCAAACCGTGGTCCTACTTTGCATTTTGGTTTCACAACGCATCGAAACAAGGTTCCACTTTTCCCATTACACCAATGAGTTTCTTGGAGTGCAAAGAAAATTGCTTTTGTCCCTACGGTAGGTTCGAAGCAATCCGTGCTCCTATTTTGCATCTTGGTTTCACAAGACATCCAAACTCATCCAAATGAGGTTCCACTTCTCCCATGACACCTATGTGTTTCATGGAGTGCAAAGGAAATAGTTTTCGTGCCTATTGTAGGTTCGAAGCAAACCATGCTCCTATCTTGCATGTTGGATTCACAACGCATCCAAATAAGGTTCCACTTCTCCCATGACACCTATGAGTTTCATGGAGTGCAATGCAAATAGTTTTCGTGCCTATGGTAGGTTCGAAGCAAACCGTGCTCCTATCTTGCATCTTGGATTCACAACACATCCAAACTCATCCAAACGAGGTTCCACTTCTCCCGCGACACCTATGTGTTTCATGGAGTCCAAAGGCAATAGTTTTCGTGCCTATGGTAGGTTCGAAGCAAACCATGCTCCTATCTTGCATCTTGGTTTCAGAACGCATCCAAATGAGGTTCCACTTCTCCCATGACACCTATGAGTTTCATGGAGTGCAAAGCAAATAGTTTTCGTGCCTATGGTAGGTTCGAAGCAAACCGTGCTCCTATCTTGCATCTTGGTTTCACAACACATCCAAACTCATCCAACCGAGGTTCGACTTCTCCCACGACACCTATGTGTTTCATCGAGTGCGAAGGAAATAGATTTCGTGGCTATGGTAGGTACGAAGCAAGCCGTGCTCCTATCTTGCATCTTGGTTTCACAACGCATCCAAATGAGGTTCCACTTCTCCCTTGAAACCTATGTGTTTCATGGAGCGCAAAGCAAACGGTTTTCGTGCCTGTGGTACGTTCGGAGCAAACCGTTCCCCTACCTTGCAGCTTGGCATCACAACGCATCGAAATGAGGTTCCACTTTTCCCTTGACACCAATGAGTTTCATGGAGTGCAAAGAAAATTGTTTTTGCCCCTATGGTCGGTTCATAGCAATCCGTGCTGCTATTTTGCATCTTGGTTTCACAACACATCCAAACTCATCCAAATGAGGTTCCACTTCTCCCATGACACCCTATGTGTTTCATGGAGGGCAAAGGAAATAGTTTTCGTGCATATGGTAGGTTTGAACCAAACTATGCTTCTATCTTGCATCTTCGTTTCACAACGCATCAAATAAGGTTCACATTCTCCCATGACACCTATGAGTTTCATGGAATGCAAAGCAAATAGTTTTCGTGCCTATGGTAGGTTCGAAGCAAACCATGGTCCTATCTTGCATCTTGGTTTCACAAAACATCCAAACTTATCCAAACGAGATTCCACTTCTCCCATGACACCTATGTGTTTCATGGAGTGCAAAGCAAATAGTTTTAGTGCCTATGGTAGGTTCAAAGCAAACCGTGCTCCTATCTTGCATCTTGGTTTCACAACATATCCAAACTCATCCAAACGAGGTTCCACTTCTCCCACGACACCTTTGTGTTTCATGGAGTGCAAAGGAAATAGTTTTCGTGCCTATGGTAGGTTCGAAGCAAACCATGCTCCTATCTTGCATGTTGGATTCACAACGCATCCAAATGTGGTACCACTTCTCCCATGACACCTATGAGTTTCATGGAGTGCTATGCAAATAGTTTTCGTGCCTATGGTACGTTCGAAGCAAACCGTGCTCCTATCTTGCATCTTGGTTTCACGACACATCCAAACTCATCCAAACGAGGTTCCACTTCTCCCACGACACCTATGTGTTTCATGGAGTCCAAAGGCAATAGTTTTCGTGCCTATGGTTGGTTCGAAGCAAACCATGCATCTATCTTGCATCTTGGATTCAGAACGCATCCAAATGAGGTTCCACTTCTCCCTTGACACTTATGAGTTTCATGGAGTGCAAAGCAAATAGTTTTCGTGCCTATGGTAGGTTCGAAGCAAACCGTGCTCCTATCTTGCATCTTGGTTTCACAACACATCCAAACTCATCCAAACGAGGTTCCACTTCTCCCACGACACCTATGTGTTTCATCGAGTGCGAAGGAAATAGATTTCGTGGCTATGGTAGGTACGAAGCAAGCCGTGCTCCTATCTTGCATCTAGGTTTCACAACGCATCCAAATGAGGTTCCACTTCTCCCATGAAACCTATGTGTTTCATGGAGCGCAAAGCAATTGGTTTTCGTGCCTGTGGTACGTTCGGAGCAAACCGTGCCCCTACCTTGCAGCTTGGTTTCACAACGCATCGAAATGAGGTTCCACTTTTCCCTTGACACCAATGAGTTTCGTGGAGTGCAAAGAAAATTGTTTTTGCCCCAATGGTAGGCTCATAGCAATCCGTGGTCCTATTTTGCATCTTGGTTTCACAACACATCCAAACTCATCCAAATGAGGTTCCACTTCTCCCATGACACCATATGTGTGTTTCATGGAGGGCAAAGGAATTAGTTTTCGTGCATATGGTAGGTTTGAACCAAACTATGCTTCTATCTTGCATCCTGGTTTCACAAGGCATCGAAATGAGGTTCACATTC
Organism: Eremochloa ophiuroides; assembly: GCA_038502445.1. Taxonomy (NCBI): domain Eukaryota; kingdom Viridiplantae; phylum Streptophyta; class Magnoliopsida; order Poales; family Poaceae; genus Eremochloa; species Eremochloa ophiuroides. The sequence continues at coordinate 171,784 of JAHLJS010000175.1, forward strand.
TCCCATGACACCTATGAGTTTAATGGAATGCAAAGCAAATAGTTTTCGTGCCTATGGTAGGTTCGAAGCAAACCATGGTCCTATCTTGCATCTTGGTTTCACAACACATCCAAACTCATCCAAACGAGATTCCACTTCTCCCATGACACCTATGTGTTTCATGGAGTGCAAAGCAAATAGTTTTCGTGCCTATGGTAGGTTCAAAGCAAACCGTGCTCCTATCTTGCATCTTGGTTTCACAAGATATCCAAACTCATCCAAACGAGGTTCCACTTCTCCCACGACAACTTTGTGTTTCATGGAGTGCAAAGGAAATAGTTTTCGTGCCTATGATAGGTTCGAAGCAAACCATGCTCCTATCTTGCATCTTGGTTTTAGAATGCATCCAAATGAGGTTCCACTTCTCCCATGACACCTATGAGTTTCATGGAGTGCAAAGCAAATAGTTTTCGTGCCTATGGTAGGTTCGAAACAAACCGTGCTCCAATCTTGCATCCTGGTTTCACAACACATCCAAACTCATCCAAAGGAGGTTCGACTTCTCCCACGACACCTACGTGTTTCATGGAGTGCGAAGGAAATAGATTTCGTGGCTATGGTAGGTTCAAAACAAACCGTGCTCCTATCTTGCATCTTGGTTTCACAACGCATCCAAATGAGGTTCACATTCCCTCATGACACCTATGAGCTTCATGGAATGCAAAGCAAATAGTTTTCATGCCTATGGTAGGTTCGAAGCAAACCATGCTCCTATCTTGCATCTTGGTTTCACAACACATCCAAACTCATCCAAACGAGGTTCCACTTCTCCCATGACACCTATGTGTTTCATGGAGCGCAAAGGAAATAGTTTTCGTGCCTATGGTAGGTTCGAAGCAAACTGTGCTCCTATCTTGCATCTTGGTTTCACAACACATCCAAACTCATCCAAATGAGGTTCCACTTCTCCCACAACACCTTTGTGTTTCATGGAGTGCAAAGGAAATAGTTTTCGTGCCTATGGTAGGGTCGAAGCAAACTGTGCTGCTATCTTGCATCTTGGTTTCACAACGCATCCAAATAAGGTTCCACTTCTACCATGGCACCTATGAGTTTCATGGAGTGCAAAGCAAATAGTTTTCATGCCTACGGTAGGTTCGAAGCAAACTGAGCTCTTATCTTGCATCTTGGTTTCACAACACATCCAAACTCATCCGAACGAGGTTCCACTTTTCCCATGACACCTATGAGTTTCATGGAGTGCAAAGGAAATAGATTTCGTGCCTATGGTAGGTTCGATGCAAACCATGCTCCTATCATGCATCTTAGTTTCACAATGCATCCAAATGTGGTTCCACTTCTCCCATGACACATATGTGTTTCATGGAGCGCAAAGCAAATAGTTTTCGTGTCTATGGTAGGTTCAGAGCAAACCGTGGTCCTACTTTGCATCTTGGTTTCACAACGCATCGAAACAAGGTTCCACTTTTCCCACGACACCAATGAATTTCTTGGGGTGCAAAGAAAATTGCTTTTGTCCCTATGGTAGGTTCGAAGCAATCCTGATGAGGACATCAACACCGATCTTACATCCACGCCGTCCACGCCGACACCTGTTGGTTCTATTACTCGTGCTCGTGCTCGAAAACTTAATCATCAAGTGAGTTCCTTCTTGAGCTTTTGTCCATCCTATTTAGATCTTGGAGACACGTGCACTCTTGTTTTGATTAGGAATCAAGGAAAGGGAAAAGGACTCGCGTAGGCTGGATTCGGACTGCAGCACACCTCCAACTTGCGACGGTCGCCACGGTTATATACGGAGTCGGATTGGGATGATTCTGGACTTGTTGGAAAGCTAATCAAGTCTACTTTCATACGGATCTGACCTCGTACTCATACCTGCTCAGAAGCGGCGTCAATAGTCCAAAAATCACCGAGAGGTCTATTCTGTCCAGGGTGCTGCGCCACCTTAAGTTAGCCCAATGGGCTTGTATCGTTTAGAATCCAGTAGGGACGCGTCCTAGGGCTGGAGCACGACCCAAACTCTCTTGTGGTCGTCCTCCACACGTCATATACCCCTTAGCCGCCACCAGGAACACTTGGGTTTTGTTTAGATCAAGTTTAGCCATCGCTACTTGCTTGTAGGCGCGCGTGCTGATCCAGTCGCCCGTCTCCTTGTCTTCGGAACCCCACTCATAATAAGATTCAGTGTGAAACCTTCAATTTCATCTTGCAATTTCAGTGCTTGTTACCTCGTTCTTGCTAGTTCTTCGATTGCTTGCAGGACGGGAGCCCTAGGGGCTGGTTGTCGTGCTCCACAAGATCGTGACGGCCTTTGGAAGTGGTGTATCGGTCGCTAAGGCACGGTCTTGGTAGGCTGTAGTCGGGCCGTGAACGTCATCTCCATCCACCAATCGGGTTATCTCACGCCTCGCATCGAAAGATCGACCACAAACCCTTGTGGGTTCATATCAGTAGGTTCAAAGCAAACCGTGCTCCTATCTTGCATCTTGGTTTCACAACACATCCAAACTCATCCAAACGAGATTTCACTTCTCCCACGACACCTTTGTGTTTCATTGAGTGCAGAGGAAATAGTTTTCGTGCCTATGGATGGGACGAAGCAAACTGTGCTCCTATCTTGCATCCTGGATTCACGACGCATCCAAATGAGGTTCCACTTCTCCCATGACACCTATGTGTTTCATGGAGTGCAAAGGAAATAGTTTTCGTGCCTATGGTAGGGTCGAAGCAAACTATGCTCCTATGTTGCATCTTGGTTGCCCAACTCATCCAAATGAGGTTACACTTCTCCCATGACACCTACGAGTTTCATGGAATGCAAAGCAAATAGTTTTCGTGCCTATGGTAGGTTCGAAGCAAACCATGCTCCTATCTTGCATCTTGGTTTCACAACACATCCAAACTCATCCAAACGAGGTTCCACTTCTCCCATGACACCTATGTGTTTCATGGAGTGCAAAGGAAATAGTTTTCATGACTATGGTAGGTTTAAAGCCAACCTTGCTCCTATCTTGCATCTTCGTTTCACAACACATCCAAATATGGTTCCACTTACCCCATGACATCTATGAGTTTCATGGAGTGCAAAGCAAATAGTTTTCGTGCCTATGGTAGGTTCGAAGCAAACCGTGCTCCTATCTTCCATCTTGGTTTCACAACGCATCTTAATGAGGTTACACTTTTCCCTTGACACCAATGAGTTTCGTGGAGTGCAAAGAAAATTGTATTTGTCGCTATGGTAGGTTCGTAGCAATCCGTGCTCCCAGTTTGCATCTTGGTTTCACAACACATCCAAACTCTTCCAAAAGTGGTTCCACTTCTCCCATGACACCCTATGTGTTTCATGGAGTGCAAAGGAAACAGTTTTCGTGACTATGGTAGGGTCGATGCAAACTATGCTCCTATGTTGCATCTTGGTTTCACAACTCATCCAAATGAGGTTCCACTTCTCCCATGACACCTACGAGTTTCATGGAATGCAAAGCAAATAGTTTTCATGCCTATGGTAGGTTCGAAGCAAACCATGCTCCTATCTCGCATCTTGGTTTCACAACACATCCAAACTCATCCAAACGAGGTTCCACTTCTCCCATGACACCTATGTGTTTCATGGAGTGCAAAGGAAATAGTTTTCTTGACTATGGTAGGTTTAAAGCCAACCGTGCTCCTATCTTGCACCTTGGTTTCACAACACATCCAAATATGGTTCCACTTCCCCCATGACACCTATGAGTTTCGTGGAGTGCAAAGCAAATAGTTTACGTGCCTATGGTAGGTTGGAAGCAAACCGTGCTCCTATCTTGCATCTTGGTTTCACAAAACATACAAACTCATCCAAATGAGGTTTCACTTCTCTCACGACACCTATATGTTTCATGGAGTGCAAAGGACATAGATTTCATTCCTATGGTAGGTTCGAAGCAAACCGTGCTCCTATCATGCATCTTAGTTTCACAACGCATCCAAATTCATCCAAACGAGGTTCCACTTCTCCCACGACACCGCTGTGTTTCATGGAGTCCAAAGGCAATAGTTTTCGTGCATATGGTAGGTTCGAGGCAAACCATGCTTCTATCTTGCATCTTGGTTTTAGAACGCGTCCTAACGAGGTTCCACTTCTCCCATGATACCTATGAGTTTCCTGGAGTGCAAAGGAAATAGTTTTCATGCCTATGGTAGGTTCGAAGCAAACCGTGCTCCTATCTTGCATCTTGGTTTCACAACACATCCAAACTCATCCAAACAAGGTTCCACTTCTCCCACGACACCTATGTGTTTTAGGGAGTGCAACGGAAATAGTTTTCGTGCCTATGGTAGGTTCAAACCAAACCGTGCTCCTATCTTGCATCTTGGTTTCACAACACATCCAAACTCATCCAAACGAGGTTCCACTTCTCCCATGACTCCTATGTGTTTCATGGAGCGCAATGCAAATAGTTTTCGTGCCTATCGTAGGTTCAGAGCAAATCGTGGTCCTACCTTGCATCTTGGTTTCAAAACGCATCAAAACAAGGTTCCACTTTTCCGATGACACCAATGAGTTTCTTGGAGTGCAAAGAAAATTGTTTTTGTCCCAGTGGTAGGTTCGAAGCAATCCGTTCACCTATTTTGCATCTTGGTTTCACAACACATCCAAACTCATTCAAATGAGGTTCCACTTCTCCCATGACACCTATGTGTTTCATGGAGTGCAATGCAAATAGTTTTCGTGCCTATGGTAGGTTCGAAGCAAACCGTGCTCCTATCCTGCATCTTGGTTTCACAACACATCCAAACTCATCCAAACAAGGTTCCACTTCTCCCACGACACCTATGTGTTTCATGGAGTCCAAAGGCAATAGTTTTCGTGCATATGGTAGGTTCGAAGCAAACCATGCTCCTATCTTGCATCTTGGTTTCAGAACGCGTCCTAATGAGGTTCCACTTCTCCCATGATACCTATGAGTTTCATGGAGTGCAAAGCAAATAGTTTTCATGCCTATGGTAGGTTCGAAGCAAACCGTGCTCCTATCTTGCATCTTGGTTTCACAACACATCCAAACTCATCCAAACAAGGTTCCAATTCTCCCACGACACCTATGTGTTTTAGGGAGTGCAAAGAAAATAGTTTTCGTGCCTATGGTAGGTTCAAAGCAAACCGTGCTCCTATCTTGCATCTTGGTTTCACAACACATCCAAACTCATCCAAACGAGGTTCCACTTTTCCCACGACACCTTTGTGTTTCATGGAGTGCAAGATAATAGTTTTCATGCCTTTGGAAGGGTCGAAGCAAACTGTGCTCCTATCTTGCATCTTGGTTTCACATCGCATCGAGATGAGGTTCCACTTCTCCCATGACATGTATGTGTTTCATGGAGTGATATGAACCCGCAAGGGTTTGTGGTCGATCTTTCGATGAGAGGCGTGAGATAACTCGATTGGTGGATGGAGATGACGTTCACGGCCCGACTACAGCCTTCCAAGACCGCGCCTTAGCGACCGATACACCACTTCCAAAGGCCGTCACGATCTTGTGGAGCACGACAACCAGCCCCTAGGGCTCCCGTCCTGCAAGCAATCGAAGAACTAGCAAGAACGAGGAAACAAGCACTGAAATTGCAAGATGAAATTGAAGGTTTCACACTGAATCTTATTATGAGTGGGGTTCCGAAGACAAGGAGACGGGCGACTGGATCAGCACGCGCGTCTACAAGCAAGTAGCGATGGCTAAACTTGATCTAAACAAAACCCAAGTGTTCCTGGTGGCGGCTAAAGGGTATATGACATGTGGAGGACGACCACAAGAGAGTTTGGGTCGTGCTCCAACCCTAGGACGCGTCCCTACTGGACTCTAAACGATACAAGCCCATTGGGCTAACTTAAGGTGGCGCAGCACCCTGGACAGAATAGACCTCTCGGTGATTTTTGGACTGGTGATGCCGCTTCTGAGCAGGTATGAGTACGAGGTCATATCCGTATGAAAGTAGACTTGATTAACTTTCCAACAAGTCCAGAATCACCCCAATCCGACTCCGTATGTAACTGTGGCGACCGTCGCAAGTTGGAGGTGTGCTGCAGTCCGAATCCAGCCTACGCGAGTCCTTTTCCCTTTCGGTCTTCTCCTTGATTCCTAATCAAAACAAGACTGCACGTGTCTCCAAGATCTAAACAGGATGGACAAGAGCTCAAGAAGGAACTCACTTGATGATTAAGTTTTCGAGCACGAGCACGAGTAATAGGACCAGCAGGTGTCGGCGGGGACGGCGTGGATGTATGATCGGTGTTGATGTCCTCATCATCCTCTCTTTCTTGAATTTGAGTCGTCCTCGACTCAACCACATCTTCTTCACCCAAATAATGCTTCAAATCTGCAATGTTAAATGTGGGACCAACCCCAAAATCTGCAGGAAGATCAAGCTTATATGCATTCTCATTTATTCGTTGCATCACTTTAAAAGGACCATCCGCTCTAGGCATCAATTTAGATTTTCTTAGTTCAGGAAACCTATCCTTTCGCAAATGCAACCAAACCAAATCTCCAGGTTCAAGAATCAATTCCCTTCTACCTTTATCTCCAGCAAATTTGTACTTAGCATTCATGCGCTCTATGTTTTCTTTAGTGGTTTCATGTAGTTTTAGCATCAATTCAGCACGTTGCTTAGCATCAAAATTCAACTTTTCAAAACCTGGCGATGGCATTAAATCAATAGGAGCACATGGTAACAAGCCATAAACAATCTCAAAGGGACACATCTTCGTAGTAGAATGCAGCAAACGATTATAAGCAAACTCAATATGAGGCAAACAATCTTCCCACATCTTAATATTCTTCTTTAAAACAGCCGTTAACATAGTAGACAAAGTTCTATTCACAACTTCAGTTTGACCATCAGTTTGGGGGTGAGAAGTGGTGGAAAATAAAAACTTAGTCCCCAATTTAGCCCATTAAGTTCTCCAAAAATGGCTAAGAAATTTAGCATCACGATCAGAAACAATTGTATTTGGCACACCATGCAAGCGAACAACTTCTCGAAAGAACAAATCAGCAATATTTGTAGCATCATCAGTTTTATGACATGGTATGAAATGTGCCATTTTAGAGAATCGATCCACAACCACAAAAACACTATCTTGCCCTTTCCTAGTCCGTGGCAATCCCAACACAAAATCCATTGAAATATCCTCCCAAGGAGCACTAGGAACAGGAAGAGGCATATACAAACCGTGTGGATTCAACCGGGACTTAGCCTTTTGACATGTTGTGCAGCGAGCAACAAATCTCTCCACGTCTCGTCGCATCTTTGGCCAAAAGAAATGACCAGCAAGAATGTCCTCCGTCTTCTTCGCTCCAAAATGCCCAATCAAGCCACCTCCATGCGCTTCCTGCAGCAACAACAAGCGAACGGAGCTAGCTGGAATGCATAGCTTGTTAGCTCTAAACACAAACCCATCATTGATGATGAATTTGTTCCACGTTTTCCCATCTTTACAATGCAGCAGCACTTCTTTAAAATCAGCATCATGAGCATATCGGTCTTTAATTGTTTCTAACCCAAAGATCTTGTAATCAAGTTGATTCAGCAAAGTATATCTCCTAGACAATGCATCTGCAATGATATTATCCTTCCCTTTCTTGTGTTTGATAACATAAGGAAAAGATTCAATAAATTCAACCCATTTTGCATGTCTACGATTCAGTTTTCCTTGACTACGAATATGCTTCAAAGATTCATGATCAGAATGTATAACAAATTCTTTGGGCCACAAATAATGCTGCCATGTTTCTAATGTCCGCACTAGAGCATATAATTCCTTTCATATGTAGAATAATTCAGAATAGGCCCGCTCAATTTCTCACTAAAGTATGCAACAGGTTTGCCTTCTTGTAACAAAACACCACCCAATCCAATTCCACTCGCATCACATTCAAGCTCGAATGTCTTATTAAAATCAGGGAGTTGGAGCAGAGGTGCATGTGTTAACTTATCTTTCAGCACGTGGAAGGAGTGCTCTTGTGCTTTGCCCCAAGAAAAGGGCACTCCCTTCTTTGTAAGCTCATTCAATGGTGCAGCAATGGTGCTGAAGTCCTTCACAAAACGGCGATACAAACCAGCAAGTCCTAGGAAACTCCTCACTTGTGTGACCGTCGTGGGTACATGCCATCCTTGTATAGCTTCCACCTTGGCTTTATCAACCTCAATTCCCTGTGGAGTGACAACATAGCCAAGAAACGATACTCGATCGGTGCAGAAAGTGCACTTCTCAAGGTTACCAAACAAGCGTGCATCACGTAGAGCATTGAAAACAGCACGTAAGTGATCAAGGTGTTCATCCATGGATTTGCTATAAATCAGTATATCATCAAAGTAGACGACAACAAATTTCCCAATGAAAGCACGCAAAACCTCGTTCATTAATCTCATGAAAGTACTATGTGCATTAGTTAACCCAAAAGGCATGACTAACCACTCATATAGACCGAACTTAGTTTTGAAAGCAGTTTTCCATTCATCTCCCAATTTCATACGAATCTGGTGGTACCCACTACGCAAATCCACCTTTGAAAACACAACAGCACCACTCAATTCATCAAGCATATCATCTAATCGTGGAATAGGGTGTCGATATCGAATGGTGATATTATTAATGGCCCTACAATCAACACACATGCGCCATGTTCCATCTTTCTTAGGCACTAAAATCACTGGAACAGCACAAGGACTAAGAGACTCACGCACATAACCTTTGTCTAGTAGTTCTTGCACTTGTCGCTGAATTTCCTTCGTTTCTTCCGGATTGGTCCTGTATGGCGCACGGTTTGGCAAAGAAGCACCAGGGATAAGATCAATTTGGTGCTCAATCCCGCGTATTGGTGGCAGCCCCGCTGGTATCTCACTGGGGAACACATCAGAATACTCCTGCAAAATGTTAGCAACAGCAGGGGGCAAAGAACGTTGCATATCCTCAAATGAAATCAAAGCATCCTTGCATACCAAAGCATAAGCAACAGAGGTGGAAGCATTGAACTCATTAATATCAGATTTTGTAGCAAGCATACAACGTCCTTTCAATTTTATCTCATCTTTGTCATCAACAACAGATTTGTCATTTTTATTGCTCTCGCTCTTTGCTTTTGCAGCCTTAGTAACATCAGATTGCATAATAGCTTCAGGAGACATAGGATGCAACACAATTTTTCGATCATGGTATAGAAACGAATATTGATTTGATCTACCATGATGCATCGAATCTCTATCAAATTGCCATGGTCTACCTAGCAGAATATTGCAAGCTTGCATAGGCACAACATCACATTCAACAATATCTTTGTATGATCCGATGGCAAAATCGATTCGCACAAGTCTCGTTACCTTTGCCTTACCACTGTTGTTCAGCCATTGGATGTAGTAGGGATGGGGGGTGTGGTTTGGTGGTTAGGGCGAGCTTCTGTACCATGTCGCTGCTTGCCAAGTTGTTGCAGCTACCTCCATCAATGATCATGCGGCACGAACGCTCCTTGATGACACACTTTGTTTGGAATAAAGTGTGTCGCTGATTTTGCTCCGCCTTCTCCATTTGTGCACTAAGCACTCGCTGTACAATCAAGCTCTCAAAGTGCTCCGTGTCACCTGCATTAATGTGTTCTTCTATGTGTTCCTCACTACCTGCATAGTCAGCCGCAAGCAATGCAAGTGTATCTTCATCAAAATCACTAGCAGATGAACACTCACCATCATCTTTGACAATCATAACACGCTTGTTTGGGCAGTCACGCATCACATGGCCATATCCCTTGCACCGATGACATTGTATGTTGCTTGTTCTACCTGTCGATGCCACGGATGAAGTACTCGCAGCCGGCTTTTGCGCTGTCTTCGCTACTGAATGGGTGGGGGCAGCTCGAGTCTTGTCACTAGATGATGGCGTAGGAGTACGTGTAGACGGAGTTGTAGACGTGCGCTGCTGCCATGAACTAGCTTTCCCTGCAGAAACATTAGTCCTTGCGCTAGCACGTCGTCCCTGCACTTCCCGTTCAGCTTTACAAGCAAGATGAAACAGTTTGGTTACGTTATTGTATTCTTTGTAAGCGAGGATATCCTGAATTTCCCAATTTAACCCGCCTAAAAATCTAGCCATAGCAGGTTCCTCATCCTCCTCTAATTTACAACGCAACATACCCGTTTGTAATTCCTGATAGTATTCTTCTACACTTTTAGAACCTTGTCTCAATTGCTGCAACTTATTTATCATATCACGGGCATAGTAAGATGGAACAAATCTAGCTCTCATGGCTCGTTTCAGCGCATCCCAAGTTTTAGGTATGTTATTAGGATTTTTCTTACCATATTCGATCCACCAAACAGAAGCAAAATCTATGAACTCACTAGTAGCAGCCCTAACACGTGTGTTCTCAGGAAATTCATGGCATGCAAACTTTTGATCAAAAGCAATCTCCCAAGTAATGTATGCATCAGGGTCATATTTACCATCAAAAGGAGGTATCTTAAATTTAATCTTACTGGAAGCATCATCATTATTGTGTACCTCGCGTCGGCGGCGGCCACCCATACCTCTACGGTTGTGACGTAGGCGACGTCGATCACGAGTGTCTCGATCATCATGTTCAGTATCACCTGTGTATTCTTCATCATAACTACCATCCTCTCGATCTTCCTCCTTTTCTTCTTTATGCTTGTCTTTATCATCGTTGTGGAGGTCATCAAAACGCCTCAGCAGAGCAGTAAGGCTTTTGTCCACACTAGCAATGGACTTCTCCAAACCTGCAAGCTTGTTGTTTGCGGCAATCTGCGTAGCCTCCAACTGCCCAAGTTTGTCATTTGTCACCTGCAAGTCATTATCAAGTCCCTCCGTGTGCAGCTTCACTTTCCTTTCAAAATGTTGTATGATGCCCTTTGTGCGAGGCGAATGTGGAATTTTGTTATCTTCGTCGGACCCTGGCATGGTTCAAAGACAAAGACAACAAGAAGACAAGTGAAGAAATAAAAGCCCTACAACTACTAGGATGTAGCTACAGCAAGTCGCTCACTCTCCACCTGTTACACAAGTTCTTACCAGTTCTTACCTTGCTCGACAGGAGGGGTCGTCTACCAACAAGTCTGCAGCAATGGATGAAGTGTATCGGTGCCGCAGCACAAGACCTGTCAAGCTGTAGAATATGTGGAGCTATAGGAGGGCTGAAACAAGGAACGAACTAGCACCACGTTAGTTACAAAAAGCAAGCTGAATAATCGTTCAACCGGCGGTACTGTGCTGGTCCTAGCCTAGACCGTGCTAGAGACGCGAGCCTGGACACAAAGGAGAGCACAACACCCACTCGAAGTGAACGAAAAAATCTCCAAGATCAGCCCCTTTCTCTTCTTTTTTTTTGCTTCTTTCTCTTTTCTTTTTTTTCTTTTTCTTTTTTTTTGAATATATATATATATTTTTTAGGGGGCACTCAAAACTGATTATATGAACAAGAACACTCCCAAAGAGTAACTCAGCACACACACTTTTTCCGAGAGGGCAGGGGTATTCCGGTAAAAAAAAGATACTCTCTCTCTCTCTCTAGACTAAGCCACTCGTTTAGATATGAAAACTTGCTGCGTGGTTAGTTTGATATTTGTAGCACAGGGTGAACTGATTCCTCGTCCGATTGGAACTTCCAATTCTACTCGGACTTGGCCAACAGCGAGGAATAATCGATTCCTTGATCCGACTCAAACTTGAAAACCTACTTGGATTCGGCCAACAGAGAGGAACAGCCGATTCCTTGTCCGATTCAAACTTCAAACCCTACTTGGATTCGGCCAACAGAGAGACTATATGATAGCGCGTGTTGTGATAGGAAAGTGACAAGAACTCGAAACTCTAAGGGAATAAACTAAGACCAGCAATCCGACACACCCGATGCAACCGAATATTCAACAAGCCCTAACTAGGTAGCACTAGCCATGGCTCAAAGGTCTATAGGATTGTAGGAAACTAATCTACTATTTTTTTGGCTTTTCTGGACTATAGGAAAAATAAAACAGTGAAGGATTCGAAGTCTCTCACCGATAAACCTTGCTCTGATTACCAATTGATATGAACCCGCAAGGGTTTGTGGTCGATCTTTCGATGAGAGGCGTGAGATAACTCGATTGGTGGATGGAGATGACGTTCACGGCCCGACTACAGCCTTCCAAGACCGCGCCTTAGCGACCGATACACCACTTCCAAAGGCCGTCACGATCTTGTGGAGCACGACAACCAGCCCCTAGGGCTCCCGTCCTGCAAGCAATCGAAGAACTAGCAAGAACGAGGAAACAAGCACTGAAATTGCAAGATGAAATTGAAGGTTTCACACTGAATCATATTATGAGTGGGGTTCTGAAGACAAGGAGACGGGCGACTGGATCAGCACGCGCGTCTACAAGCAAGTAGCGATGGCTAAACTTGATCTAAACAAAACCCAAGTGTTCCTGGTGGCGGCTAAAGGGTATATGACATGTGGAGGACGACCACAAGAGAGTTTGGGTCGTGCTCCAACCCTAGGACGCGTCCCTACTGGACTCTAAACGATACAAGCCCATTGGGCTAACTTAAGGTGGCGCAGCACCCTGGACAGAATAGACCTCTCGGTGATTTTTGGACTGGTGATGCCGCTTCTGAGCAGGTATGAGTACGAGGTCATATCCGTATGAAAGTAGACTTGATTAACTTTCCAACTAGTCCAGAATCACCCCAATCCGACTCCGTATGTAACCGTGGCGACCGTCGCAAGTTGGAGGTGTGCTGCAGTCCGAATCCAGCCTACGCGAGTCCTTTTCCCTTTCGGTCTTCTCCTTGATTCCTAATCAAAACAAGAGTGCACGTGTCTCCAAGATCTAAACAGGATGGACAAGAGCTCAAGAAGGAACTCACTTGATGATTAAGTTTTCGAGCACGAGCACGAGTAATAGGACCAGCAGGTGTCGGCGTGGACGGCGTGGATGTATGATCGGTGTTGATGTCCTCATCATCCTCCCTTTCTTGAATTTGAGTCCATGGAAGGGTCGAAGCAAACTGTGCTCCTATCTTGCATCTTGGTTTCACAACGCATCCAAATGAGGTTCCACTTCTCCCATGACACCAATGTGTTTCATGGAGTGCAAAGGAAATAGTTTTCGTGCCTATGGTAGGGTCGAAGCAAACTGTGCTCCTATCTTGCATCTTGGTTTCACAACGTATACAAATGAGGTTCCACTTCCCCCATGACACCTATGAGTTTCATGGAGTGCAAAGCAAATAGTTTTCGTGCCTATGGTAGGTTCGAAGCAAACCGTTCTCCTATCTTGCATCTTGGTTTCACAACGCATCCAAATGAGGTTCCACTTCTCCCATGACACCAATGTGTTTCATGGAGTGCAAAGGAAATAGTTTTCGTGCCTATGGCAGGTTCAAAGCAAACCGTGCCCCTATCTTGCATCTTGGTTTCACAACACATCCAAACTCATCCAAATGAGGTTCCACTTCTCCCACGACACCTATGTGTTTCATGGACTGCAAAGGAAATAGTTTTCGTGCCTATGGTAGGTTCAAAGCAAACCGTGCTCCTATCTTGCATCTTGGTTTCACAACACATCCAAACTCATCCAAACAAGGTTCCACTTCTCCCACGACACCTATGTGTTTTAGGGAGTGCAAAGGAAATAGTTTTCGTGCCTATAGTAGGTTCGAAGCAAACCGTGCTCCTATCTTGCATCTTGGTTTCACAACACGTCCAAACTCATCCAAACGAGATTCCACTTCTCCCACGACACCTTTGTGGTTCATGGAATGCAAAGAAAATAGTTTTCGTGCCTATGGTAGGGTCGAAGCAAACTTTACTCCTATCTTGCATCTTGGTTTCACAACACATCCAAATAAGGTTCCACTTGTCCCATGACACCCATGAGTTTCATGGAGTGCAAAGCAAATAGTTTTCGTGCCTATGGTAGCTTCGAAGCAAACCGTGTTCCTATCTTGCACCATGGTTTCACAAAACATCTAAACTCATCTAAACAAGGTTCCACTTCTCCCACGACACCTATGTGTTTCATGGAGTGCAAAGGAAATGGATTTTTTGCCTATGGTAGGTTTGAAGCAAACCATGCTCCTATCATGCATCTTAGTTTCGCAACGCATCCAAATGAGGTTCCACTTCTCCCATGACACCTATGTGTTTCATGGAGCGCAATGCAAATAGTTTTCATGCCTATGGTAAGTTCAGAGCAAACCGTGGTCCTAGCTTGCATCTTGGTTTCACAACACATCCAAACTCATCCAAACGAGGTTCCACTTCTCCCACGACACCTTTGTGTTTGTTGGAGTGCAAAGGAAATAGTTTTCGTGCCTATGGTAGGGTCGATGCAAACTGTGCTCCTATCTTGCATCTTGGTTTAACAACGCATCCAAATGAGGTTCCACTTCTCCCATGACACCAATGTGTTTCATGGAGTGCAAAGGAAATAGTTTTCGTGCCTATGGTAGGTTCAAAGCAAACTGTGCTCCTATCTTGCATCTTGATTTCACAACACATCCAAACTCATCCAAACGAGGTTCCACTTGTCCCACGAGACCTTTGTGTTTCATGCAGTGCAAAGAAAATAGTTTTCGTCCCTATGGTAGGGTCGAAGCAAACTGTGCTCCTATCTTGCATCTTAGTTTCACAACACATCCAAATAAGGTTCCACTTCCCCCATGACACCTATGAGTTTCATGGAGTGCAAAGCAAATAGTTTTCGTGCCTATGGTAGGTTCGAAGCAAACCATGCTCCTATCTTGCACCATGGTTTCACAACACATCCAAACTCATCCAAACGAAGTTCCACTTCGCCCACGACACGTTTGTGTTTTATGGACTGCAAAGGAAATAGTTTTCGTGCCAATGGAAGGTTCCAAGCAAACCGTGCTCCTATCATGCATCTTAGTTTCGCAACGCATCCAAATGAGGTTCCACTTCTCCCATGACACCAATTAGTTTCATGGAGTGCAAAACAAATAGATGTCGTGCCTATGGTAGGTTCAGAGCAAACCGTGCTCCTATCTTGCATCTTGGTTTCACAACGCATGGAAACGAGGTTCCACTTCGCCCACGACACCTTTGTGTTTCATGGAGTACAAAGGAAATAGTTTTCGTGGCTATTGTAGGTTCGAAGCAAACCATGCTCCTATCTTGCATCTTAGTTTCACAACGCATCCAAATGGGGTTCCACTTCTACCATGACACCTATGAGTTTCATGTAGTACAATGCAAATAGTTTTCGTGCCTATGGTAGGTTCGAAACAAACCGTGCTCCTATCTTGCACCATGGTTTCACAAAACATCCAAACACATCCAAACAAGGTTCCACTCCCACGACACCTATGTGTTTCATGGAGTGCGAAGGAAATGGATTTCGTGCCTATGGTAGGTTTGAAGCAAACCGTGCTCCTATCATGCATCTTAGTTTCACAACGCATCCAAATGAGGTTCCACTTCTCTCATGACACCTATGTGTTTCATGGAGCGCAATGCAAATAGTTTTCATGCCTATGGTAGTTTCAGAGCAAACCGTGGTCCTACCTTGCATCTTGGTTTCACAACGCATCGAAACAAGGTTCCACTTTTCCCATGACACCAATGAGTTTCTTGGAGTGCAAAGAAAATTGTTTTTGTCCCTACGGTAGGTTCGAAGCAATCCGTGCTCCTATTTTGCATCTTGGTTTCACAACACATCCAAACTCATCCAAATGAGATTCCACTTCTGCCGTGACACCTATGTGTTTCATGGAGAGCATAGGAAATGGTTTTCGTGCCTATTGTAGGTTCAAAGAAAACCATGCTCGTATCTTGCATCTTAGTTTCACAACACATCCAAATGGGGTTCCACTTCTCCCATGACACCTATGAGTTTCATGGGGTGCAAAGTAAATAGTTTTCGTGCCTATGGTAGGTTCGAAGCAAACCGTGCTCCTATCTTGCATCTTGGTTTCACAACACATCCAAACTCATCGAAACGTGGTTCCACTTCTCCCACGACACCTTTGTGATTCATGGAGTGCAAAGGAAATAGTTTTCGTGCCGATGGTAGGGTCGAAGCAAACTGTGCTCCTATCTTAAATCTTGGTTTCACAACGCATCCAAATGAGGTTCCACTTCTCCTATGACACCTATGAGTTTCGTGAAGTGCAATGCAAATAGTTTTCGGGCCTATGGTAGGTGCGAAGCAAACCGTGCTCCTATCTTGCATCTTGGTTTCACAACACATCCAAACTCATCCAAACGAGGTTCCACTTCTCCCACGACACCTATGTGTTTCATGGAGTCCAAAGGCAATAGTTTTCGTGCCTATTGTAGGTTGGAAGCAAACCATGCTCCTATCTTGCATCTTGGTTTCAGAACGCATCCAAATGAGGTTCCACTTCTCCCATGACACCTTTGAGTTTCATGGAGTGCAAAGCAAATAGTTTTCGTGCCTATGGTAGTTTCGAAGCAAACCGTGCTCCTATCTTGCGTCCTGGTTTCACAACACATCCAAACTCATCCAAACGAGGTTCCACTTCTCCCACGACACCTATGTGTTTCATGGACTGCAAAGGAAATTGTTTTCCTCCCTATGGTAGGTTCAAAGCAAACCGTGTTACTATCTTGCATCTTGGTTTCACAACGTATCCAAATGAGGCTCCACATCTCCCATGACACCTATGAGTTTTACGGAGCGCAAAGTGAACAGTTTTCATGCCTATGGTAGGTTTGGAGCAAACTGTGGTCCTACATTGCATCTTGGTTTCACAACGCGTCGAAAGAAGTTTCCACTTTTCCCATGACACCAATGAGTTTCTTGGAGTGCAAAGAAAATTGTTTTTGTCCCTACGAGGTTCGAAGCAAACCGTGCTCCTATCTTGCATCTTGGTTTCACAACACATCCAAACTCATCCAAACGAAGTTCCACATTCTCCCACGACACCTTTGTGTTTCATGGACTGCAAAGGAAATAGTTTTCGTGCCTATGGAAGGTTCCGAGCAAACCGTGCTCCTATCTTGCATCTTGGTTTCACAACGCATGGAAACGAGGTTCCACTTCTCCCACGACACCTTTGTGTTTCATGGAGTGCAATGGAAATAGTTTTCGTGCCTATTGTAGGTTCGAAGCAAACTTGCATCTTAGTTTCACAACTCATCCAAATGGGGTTCCACTTCTCCCATGACACCTATGAGTTTCATGTAGTGGAATGCAAATAGTTTTCGTGCCTATAGTAGGTTCGAAGAAAACTGTGCTCCTATCTTGCATCTTGGTTTCACAACACATCCAAACTCATCCAAACGAGGTTCCACTTCTCCCACAACACCTTTGTGTTTCATGCAGTGCAAATAAAATAGTTTTCGTGCCTATGGTAGGGTCGAAGCAAGCTGTGCTCCAATCTTGCATCTTGGTTTCACAACACATCCTAATATGGTTCCACTTCCCCCATGACACCTATGAGTTTCATGGAGTGCAAAGCAAATAGTTTTCATGCCTATGGTAGGTTCGAAGTAAACCGTGCTCCCATCTTGCATCTTGGTTTCACAACACATCCGAAATCATCCAAACGAGGTTCCACTTCTCCCACGACACCTATGTGTTTCATGGAGTCCAAAGGCAATAGTTTTCGTGCCTATGGTAGGTTGGAAGCAAATCATGCTCCTATCTTGCATCTTGGTTTCAGAACGCATCCAAATGAGGTTCCACTTCTCCCATGACACCTTTGAGTTTCAAGGAGTGCAAATCAAATAGTTTTCATGCCTATGGTTGGTTCGAAGCAAACCGTGCTCCTATCTTGCACCATGGTTTCACAAAACATCCAAACTCATGCAAACAAGGTTCCACTTCTCCCACGACACCTATGTGTTTCATGGAGTGCAAAGGAAATGGATTTCGTGCCTATGGTAGGTATGAAGCAAACCGTGCTCCTATCATGCATCTTAGTTTCGCAACGCATCCAAATGAGGTTCCACTTCTCCCATGACACCTATGTGTTTGATGGGGCGCAATGCAAATAGTTTTCATGCCTATGGTAGGTTCAGAGCAAACCGTGGTCCTACCTTGCATCTTGGTTTCACAACACATCCAAACTCATCCAAACGAGGTTCCACTTCTCCCACGACACCTTTGTGTTTGTTGGAGTGCAAAGGAAATAGTTTTCGTGCCTATGGTAGGGTCGATGCAAACTGTGCTCCTATCTTGCATCTTGCTTTCACAACGCATCCAAATGAGGTTCCACTTCTCCCATGACACCAATGTGTTTCATGGAGTGCAAAGGAAATAGTTTTCGTGCCTATGGTCGGTTCAAAACAAACCGTGCTCCTATCTTGCATCTTGGTTTCGCAACACATCCAAACTCATCCAAACGAGGTTCCACTTCTCCCACGACACCTTTGTGTTTCATGCAGTGCAAAGAAAATAGTTTTCTTGCCTATGGTAGGGTCGAAGCAAACTGTGCTCCTATCTTGCATCTTGGTTTCACAACACATCCAAATAAGATTCCACTTCCCCCATGACACCTATGAGTTTCATGGAGTGCAAAGCAAATAGTTTTCGTGCCTATGGTAGGTTCGAAGCAAACCGTGCTCCTATCTTGCACCATGGTTTCACAAAACATCCAAACTCATCCAAACGAGGTTCCACTTCTCCCACGACACCTATGTGTTTCATGGAGTGCAAAGGAAATGGATTTCGTGCCTATGGTAGGTTCGAAGCAAACCGTGCTCCTATCTTGCATCTTGGTTTCACAATACATCCAAACTCATCCAAACGAGGTTCCACTTCTCCCACGACACCTTTGTGTTTCTAGGAGTGCAAAGGAAATAGTTTTCGTGCCTATGGTAGGGTCGAAGCAAACTGTGCTCCTATCTTGCATCTTGGTTTCACAACGCATCCAAATGAGGTTCCACTTCTCCCATGACACCAATGTGTTTCATGGAGTGCAAAGGAAATTGTTTTCGTGCCTATGGTAGGGCCGAAGCAAACTATGCTCCTATGTTGCATCTTGGTTGCCCAACTCATCCAAATGAGTTTACACTTCTCCCATGACACCTACGAGTTTCATGGAATGCAAAGCAAATAGTTTTCGTGCCTATGGTAGGTTAGAAGCAAACCATGCTCCTATCTTGCATCTTGGTTTCACAACACATCCAACTCATCCAAACGAGGTTCCACTTCTCCCATGACACCTATGTGTTTCATGGAGTGCAAAGGAAATAGTTTTCATGACTATGGTAGGTTTAAAGCCAACCGTGCTCCTATCTTGCATCTTGGTTTCACAACACATCCAAATATGGTTCCACTTACCCCACGACATCTATGAGTTTAGTAGAGTGCAAAGAAAATAGTTTTCGTGCCTATGGTAGGTTCGAAGCAAACCGTGCTCCTATCTTGCATCTTGGTTTCACAACGCATCTTAATGAGGTTCCACTTCCCCCATGACACCTATGAGTTTCATGGAGTGCAAAGCAAATAGTTTTTATGCGTATGGTAGGTTCGAAGCAAACCGTGCTCCTATCTTGCATCTTGGTTTCACAAAGCATCCAAACTCATGCTAACAAGGTTCCACTTCTCCCACGACACCTATGTGTTTCATGGAGTGCAAAGGAAATGGATTTCGTGCCTATGGTAGGTATGAAGCAAACCGTGCTCCTATCAAGCATCTTAGTTTCGCAACGCATCCAAATGAGGTTCCACTTCTCCCATGACACCTATGTGTTTGATGGAGCGCAATTCAAATAGTTTTCATGCCTATGGTAGGTTCAGAGCAAGTCGTGGTCCTACCTTGCATCTTGGTTTCACAACACATCCAAACTCATCCAAACGAGGTTCCACTTCTCCCACGACACCTTTGTGTTTGTTGGAGTGCAAAGGAAATAGTTTTCGTGCCTATGGTAGGGTCGATGCAAACTGTGCTCCTATCTTGCATCTTGCTTTCACAATGCATCCAAATGAGGTTCCACTTCTCCCATGACACCAATGTGTTTCATGGAGTGCAAGAGGAAATAGTTTTCGTGCCTATGGTAGGTTCAAAGCAAACCATGCTCCTATCTTGCATCTTGGTTTCACAACACATCCAAACTCATCCAAACGAGGTTCCACTTCTCCCACGACACCTTTGTGTTTCATGCAGTGCAAAGCAAATAGTTTTCGTGCCTATGGTAGGTCAGTAGCAAACCGTGCTCCTATCTTGCACCATGGTTTCACAAAACATCCAAACTCATCCAAACGAGGTTCCACTTCTCCCACGACACCTATGTGTTTCATGGAGTGCAAAGGAAATGGATTTCGTGCCTATGGTAGGGTCGAAGCAAACCGTGCTCCTATCTTGCATCTTGGTTTCACAACACATCCAAACTCATCCAAACGAAGCTCCACTTCTCCCACGACACCTTTATGTTTCTTGGAGTGCAAAGGAAATAGTTTTCGTGCCTATGGTAGGGTCGAAGCAAACTGTGCTCCTATCTTGCATCTTGGCTTCACAACGCATCCAAATGAGGTTCCACTTCTCCCATGACACCAATGTGTTTCATGGAGTGCAAAGTAAATAGTTTTCGTGCCTATGGTAGGTTCAAAGCATACCGTGCTCCTATCTTGCATCTTGGTTTCACACCACATCCAAACTCATCCAAACGAGGTTCCACTTCTCCCACGACACCTTTGTGGTTCATGGAGTGCAAAGAAAATAGTTTTCGTGCCTATGGTAGGGTCGAAGCAAACTTTGCTCCTATCTTGCATCTTTGTTTCACAACACATCCAAATAAGGTTCCACTTCTCCCATGACACCTATGAGTTTCATGGAGTGCAAAGCAAATAGTTTTCGTGCCTATGGTAGGTTCAAAGCAAACCGTGCTCCTATCTTGCACAATGGTTTCACAAAACATCCAAACTCATCCAAATGAGGTTCCACTTCTCCCACGACACCTATGTGTTTCATGGAGTGCAAAGGAAATGGATTTCGTGCCTATGGTAGGTTTGAAGCTAACCGTGCTCCTATCTTGCATCTTGGTTTCACAACGCATCTAAATGAGGTTACACTTTTCCCATGACACCAATGAGTTTCGTGGAGTGCAAAGAAAATTGTATTTGTCGCTATGGTAGGTTCATAGCAATCCGTGCTCCCATTTTGCATCTTGGTTTCACAACACGTCCAAACTCATGCAAATGAGGTTCCACTTCTCCCATGACACCCTATGTGTTTCATGGAGTGCAAAGGAAATAGTTTTCATGCCTATTGTAGGTTCGAAGCCAACCATGCTCGTATCTTGCATCTTAGTTTCACAACACATCCAAATGGGTTCCACTTCTCCCATGACACCTATGAGTTCCATGGAGTGCAAAGCGAATAGTTTTTCGTGCCTATGTTAGGTTCGAAGCAAACCGTGCTCCTATCTTGAATCTTGGTTTCACAATACATCCAAACTCATCCAAACGAGGTTCCACTTCTCCCACGACACCTTTGTGTTTCATGGAGTGCAAAGGAAATAGTTTTCGTGCCGATGGTAGGTTTGAAACAAACCGTGCTCCTATCTTGCATCTTGGTTTCACAAGACATCCAAATGAGGTTCCACTTCTCCCATGGCACCTATGGGTTTCATGAAGTGCAAAGCAAATAGTTTTTGTGCCTATGGTAGGTTCGAGGCAAACAGTGCTCCTATCTTGCGTCTTGGTTTCACAACACATCCAAACTCATCCAAACGAGATTCCACTTCTCCCACGACACCTATGTGTTTCACGGAGTTCAAAGGAAATAGTTGTCGTGCCTATCGTAGGTTCGAAGCAAACCGTGCTCCTATCTTGCATCTTGCTTTCACAATGCATCCAAATGAGGTTCCACTTCTCCCATGACACCTATGAGTTTCATGAAGTGCAATGCAAATAGTTTTCGTGCCTATGGTAGGTTCGAAGCAAACCGTGCTCCTATCTTGCATCTTGGTTTCACAACACATCCAAACTCATCCAAACGAGGTTCCACTTCTCCCACGACACCTATTTGTTTCAAGGACTGCAAAGGAAATAGTATTCGTCCCAGTGGTAGGTACAAAGCAAACCGTGTTCCTATCTTGCATCTCGGTTTCGCAACGTATTCAAATGAGGCTCCACTTGTCCCATGACACCTATGAGTTTTATGGAGCGCAAAATAATGCCTATGGTAGGTTCGGAGCAAACCGTGGTCCTACCTTGCATCTTGGTTTCACAACACGTCGAAAGAAGGTTCCACTTTTCCCATGACACCAATGAGTTTCTTGGAGTGCAAAGAAAATTGTTTTTGTCCCTATGGTAGGTTCGAAGCAAACCATGCTCCTATCTTGCATCTTGGTTTCACAACACATCCAAACTCATCCAAACGAGGTTCTACTTTTCCCACGACACCTTTGTGTTTCATGCACTGCAAAGGAAATAGTTTTCGTGCCTGTGGAAGGTTCCAAGGAAACCGTGCTCCTATCTTGCATCTTGGTTCCACAACGTATCCAAATGGGGTTCCACTTCTCCCATGACACCAATGAGTTTCATGGAGTGCAAAACAAATAGATTTCGTGCCTATGGTAGGTTCAGAGCAAACCGTGCTCCTATCTTGCATCTTGGTTTCACAACGCATGGAAACGAGGTTCCACTTTTCCCACGACACCTATGTGTTTCATGGACTACAAAAGAAATAGTTTTCGTGCCTATGGTAGGTTCGAAGCAAACCGTGCTCCTATCTTGCATCTTGGTTTCACATCGCATCCAAATGAGGTTCCACTTCTCCCATGACACGTATGTGCTTCATGGAGTCCAAAGCAAATAGTTTTCGTGCCAATGGTAGGTTCGAAGGAAACCGTGCTCCTATCTTGCATCTTGGTCTCACAACACATCCAAACTCATCCAAACGAGGATCCACTTCTCCCACGACACCTTTGTGCTTGTTGGAGTGCAAAGGAAATAGTTTTCGTGCCTATGGTAGGGTAGATGCAAACTGTGCTCCTATCTTGCATCTTGGTTTCACAACGCATCCAAATGAGGTTCCATTTCACCCATGACACCAATGTGTTTCATGGAGTGCAAAGGAAATAGTTTTCGTGCCTATGGTAGGTTCAAAGCAAACCGTGCCCCTATCTTGCATCTTGGTTTCACAACACATCCAAACTCATCCAAATGAGGTTCCACTTCTACCACGACACCTATGTGTTTCATGGACTGCAAAGGAAATAGTTTTCATGCCTATGGTAGGTTCAAAGCTAACCGTGCTCCTATCTTGCATCTTGGCTTCACAACGGATCTAAATGAGGTTACACTTTTCCCATGACACCAATGAGTTTCGTGGAGTGCAAAGAAAATTGTATTTGTCGCTATGGTAGGTTCATAGCAGTCCGTGCTCCCATTTTTCATCTTGGTTTCACAACACATCCAAACTCATGCAAATGAGGTTCCACTTCTCCCATGACACCCTATGTGTTTCATGGAGTGCAAAGGAAATAGTTTTCGTGCCTATGGTAGGGTCGAAGCAAACTATGCTCCTATGTTGCATCTTGGTTGCCCAACTCATCCAAATGAGGTTACACTTCTCCCATGACACCTACGAGTTTCATGGAATGCAAAGCAAATAGTTTTCGTGCCTATGGTAGGTTCGAAGCAAACCATGCTCCTATCTTGCATCTTGGTTTCACAACACATCCAAACTCATCCAAACGAGGTTCCACTTCTCCCATGACACCTATGTGTTTCATGGAGTGCAAAGGAAATAGTTTTCATGACTATGGTAGGTTTAAAGCCAACCTTGCTCCTATCTTGCATCTTGGTTTCACAACACATCCAAATATGGTTCCACTTACCCCATGACATCTATGAGTTTCATGGAGTGCAAAGCAAATAGTTTTCGTGCCTATGGTAGGTTCGAAGCAAACCGTGCTCCTATCTTCCATCTTGGTTTCACAATGCATCTTAATGAGGTTACACTTTTCCCTTGACACCAATGAGTTTCGTGGAGTGCAAAGAAAATTGTATTTGTCGCTATGGTAGGTTCATAGCAATCTGTGCTCCCAGTTTGCATCTTGGTTTCACAACACATCCAAACTCTTCCAAAAGAGGTTCCACTTCTCCCATGACACCCTATGTGTTTCATGGAGTGCAAAGGAAATAGTTTTCGTGACTATGGTAGGGTCGATGCAAACTATGCTCCTATGTTGCATCTTGGTTTCACAACTCATCCAAATGAGGTTCCACTTCTCCCATGACACCTACGAGTTTCATGGAATGCAAAGCAAATAGTTTTCATGCCTATGGTAGGTTCGAAGCAAACCATGCTCCTATCTCGCATCTTGGTTTCACAACACATCCAAACTCATCCAAACGAGGTTCCACTTCTCCCATGACACCTATGTGTTTCATGGAGTGCAAAGGAAATAGTTTTCTTGACTATGGTAGGTTTAAAGCCAACCGTGCTCCTATCTTGCACCTTGGTTTCACAACACATCCAAATATGGTTCCACTTCCCCCATGACACCTATGAGTTTCGTGGAGTGCAAAGCAAATAGTTTACGTGCCTATGGTAGGTTGGAAGCAAACCGTGCTCCTATCTTGCATCTTGGTTTCACAAAACATACAAACTCATCCAAATGAGGTTTCACTTCTCTCACGACACCTATATGTTTCATGGAGTGCAAAGGACATAGATTTCATTCCTATGGTAGGTTCGAAGCAAACCGTGCTCCTATCATGCATCTTAGTTTCACAACGCATCCAAATTCATCCAAACGAGGTTCCACTTCTCCCACGACACCGCTGTGTTTCATGGAGTCCAAAGGCAATAGTTTTCGTGCATATGGTAGGTTCGAGGCAAACCATGCTTCTATCTTGCATCTTGGTTTTAGAACGCGTCCTAACGAGGTTCCACTTCTCCCATGATACCTATGAGTTTCCTGGAGTGCAAAGGAAATAGTTTTCATGCCTATGGTAGGTTCGAAGCAAACCGTGCTCCTATCTTGCATCTTGGTTTCACAACACATCCAAACTCATCCAAACAAGGTTCCACTTCTCCCACGACACCTATGTGTTTTAGGGAGTGCAACGGAAATAGTTTTCGTGCCTATGGTAGGTTCAAACCAAACCGTGCTCCTATCTTGCATCTTGGTTTCACAACACATCCAAACTCATCCAAACGAGGTTCCACTTCTCCCATGACTCCTATGTGTTTCATGGAGCGCAATGCAAATAGTTTTCGTGCCTATCGTAGGTTCAGAGCAAATCGTGGTCCTACCTTGCATCTTGGTTTCAAAACGCATCAAAACAAGGTTCCACTTTTCCGATGACACCAATGAGTTTCTTGGAGTGCAAAGAAAATTGTTTTTGTCCCAGTGGTAGGTTCGAAGCAATCCGTTCTCCTATTTTGCATCTTGGTTTCACAACACATCCAAACTCAATCAAATGAGGTTCCACTTCTCCCATGACACCTATGTGTTTCATGGAGTGCAATGCAAATAGTTTTCGTGCCTATGGTAGGTTCGAAGCAAACCGTGCTCCTATCTTGCATCTTGGTTTCACAACACATCCAAACTCATCCAAACAAGGTTCCACTTCTCCCACGACACCTATGTGTTTCATGGAGTCCAAAGGCAATAGTTTTCGTGCATATGGTAGGTTCGAAGCAAACCATGCTCCTATCTTGCATCTTGGTTTCAGAACGCGTCCTAATGAGGTTCCACTTCTCCCATGATACCTATGAGTTTCATGGAGTGCAAAGCAAATAGTTTTCATGCCTATGGTAGGTTCGAAGCAAACCGTGCTCCTATCTTGCATCTTGGTTTCACAACACATCCAAACTCATCCAAACAAGGTTCCAATTCTCCCACGACACCTATGTGTTTTAGGGAGTGCAAAGAAAATAGTTTTCGTGCCTATGGTAGGTTCAAAGCAAACCGTGCTCCTATCTTGCATCTTGGTTTCACAACACATCCAAACTCATCCAAACGAGGTTCCACTTTTCCCACGACACCTTTGTGTTTCATGGAGTGCAAGATAATAGTTTTCATGCCTTTGGAAGGGTCGAAGCAAACTGTGCTCCTATCTTGCATCTTGGTTTCACATCGCATCGAGATGAGGTTCCACTTCTCCCATGACATGTATGTGTTTCATGGAGTGATATGAACCCGCAAGGGTTTGTGGTCGATCTTTCGATGAGAGGCGTGAGATAACTCGATTGGTGGATGGAGATGACGTTCACGGCCCGACTACAGCCTTCCAAGACCGCGCCTTAGCGACCGATACACCACTTCCAAAGGCCGTCACGATCTTGTGGAGCACGACAACCAGCCCCTAGGGCTCCCGTCCTGCAAGCAATCGAAGAACTAGCAAGAACGAGGAAACAAGCACTGAAATTGCAAGATGAAATTGAAGGTTTCACACTGAATCTTATTATGAGTGGGGTTCCGAAGACAAGGAGACGGGCGACTGGATCAGCACGCGCGTCTACAAGCAAGTAGCGATGGCTAAACTTGATCTAAACAAAACCCAAGTGTTCCTGGTGGCGGCTAAAGGGTATATGACATGTGGAGGACGACCACAAGAGAGTTTGGGTCGTGCTCCAACCCTAGGACGCGTCCCTACTGGACTCTAAACGATACAAGCCCATTGGGCTAACTTAAGGTGGCGCAGCACCCTGGACAGAATAGACCTCTCGGTGATTTTTGGACTGGTGATGCCGCTTCTGAGCAGGTATGAGTACGAGGTCATATCCGTATGAAGGTAGACTTGATTAACTTTCCAACTAGTCCAGAATCACCCCAATCCGACTCCGTATGTAACCGTGGCGACCGTCGCAAGTTGGAGGTGTGCTGCAGTCCGAATCCAGCCTACGCGAGTCCTTTTCCCTTTCGGTCTTCTCCTTGATTCCTAATCAAAACAAGAGTGCACGTGTCTCCAAGATCTAAACAGGATGGACAAGAGCTCAAGAAGGAACTCACTTGATGATTAAGTTTTCGAGCACGAGCACGAGTAATAGGACCAGCAGGTGTCGGCGTGGACGGCGTGGATGTATGATCGGTGTTGATGTCCTCATCATCCTCCCTTTCTTGAATTTGAGTCCATGGAAGGGTCGAAGCAAACTGTGCGCCTATCTTGCATCTTGGTTTCACAACGCATCCAAATGAGGTTCCACTTACCTATGAGTTTCATGGAGTGCACAGCAAATAGTTTTCGTGCCAATGGTAGGTTCAAAGCAAACCGTGCTCCTATCTTGCATCTTGGTTTCACAACATATCCAAACTCATCCAAACGAGGTTCCACTTCTCCCACGACAACTATGTGTTTCAGGGACTGCAAAGGAGATAATTTTCATGCCTATGGTAGGTTCAAAGCAAACCGCTATCCTATCTTGCATCTTGGTTTCACAACACATCCAAAACTCATCCAAATGTGGTTCCACTTCTCCCATGACACCTATGTGTTTTATGGAGTGCAAAGGAAATAGTTTTCAGTGCCTATGGTAGGTTCGAAGCAAACCATGCTCCTATCTTGCATCTTGGTTTCAGAACGCATCCAAATGAGGTTCCACTTCCTCCTTGAGACCTATGTGTTTCGTGGAGCGCAAAGCAAATAGTTTTCGTGCCTATGGTAGGTTCGAAGCAAACCGTGCACCTATCTTGCATCTTGGTTTCCCAACACATCCAAACTCATCCAAACGAGGTTCCACTTCTCCCACGACACCTATGTGTTTTATGGAGTGCAAAGGAAATAGTTTTCGTGCCTATGGTTGGTTCAAAGCAAACCGTGCTCCTATCTTGCATCTTGGTTTTACAACATAACCAAACTCATCCAAACGAGGATCCACTTCTCCCATGACACATTTGTGTTTCATGGAGTGCAAAGGAAATAGTTTTCGTGCCTATGGTAGGTTCGAAGCAAACCATGCTTCTATCTTGCATCTTTGTTTCACAACGCATCCAAATGAGGTTCCACTTCTCCCATGACACCTATGAGTTTCATGGAGTGCAAAGCAAATAGTTTTCGTGCCTATGGTAGGTTCGAAGCAAACCGTGCTCCTATCTTGCATCTTGGTTTCACAACACATCCAAACTCATCCAAACGAGGTTTCACTTCTCCCACGACACCTATGTGTTTCATGGAGTTCAAAGGCAATAGTTGTTGTGTCTATGGTAGGTTCGAAGCAAACCAAGCTTCTATCTTGCATCTTCGTTTCAGAACGCATCCAAATGAGGTTCCACTTCTCCCATGACACCTATGAGTTTCATGGAGTGCAAAGCAAATGGTTTTCGTGCCTATGGTAGGTTCGATGCAAACCATGCTCTCGCATCTTGGTTTCACAACACATCCAAATTCATCCAAACGAGGTTCCACTTCTCCCACGACATCTACGTGTTTCAGGGACTGCAAAGGAGATAATTTTCGTGCCTATGGTAGGTTCAAAGCAAACCGTGCTCCTATCTTGCATCTTGGTTTCACAACACATCCAAACTCATCCAAACGAGATTCCACTTCTCCCAAGACACCTTTGTGTTTCATTGAGTGCAAAGGAAATTGTTTTCGTGCCTATGGATGGGTCGAAGGAAACTGTGCTCCTATCTTGCATCTTGGTTTCACGACACATCCAAATGAGGTTCCACTTCTCCCATGACACTTATGAGTTTCATGGAATGCAAAGCAAATAGTTTTCGTGCCTATGGTAGGTTCGAAGCAAACCATGCTCCTATCTTGCATCTTGGTTTCACAACACATCCAAACTCATCCAAACGAGGTTCCACTTCTCCCACGACACCTTTGTGTTTCACGGAGTGCAAAGGAAATAATTTTCGTGCCTATGGTAGGTTCAAAGCAAACCGAGCGCCTATTTTGCATCCTGGTTTTACAACATAACCGAACTCATCCAAACGAGATTCCACTTCTCCCACGACACATTTGTGTTTCATGGAGTGCAAAGGAAATAGTTTTCGTGCCTATCGTAGGTTCGAAGCAAACCGTGCCCCTATCTTGCATCTTAGTTCACAACACATCCAAACGAGGTTCCACTTCTCCCATGACACCTATGAGTTTCATGGAGTGCACAGTGAATAGTTTTTGTGCCTATGGTAGGTTCGAAACAAACCATGCTCCTATCTTGCATCTTGGTTTCACAAAACGTCCAAACTCATCCAAACGAGATTCCACTTCTCCCATGACACCTATGTGTTTCACGGAGTGCAAAGGAAATAGTTGTCGTGCCTATCGTTGGTTCCAAACAAACCGTGCTCCTATCTTGCATCTTGGTTTCACAACGCATCCAAATCAGGTTCCACATCTCCCTTGAGATCTATGTCTTTCATGGAGCGCAAAGCAAATAGTTTTTGTGCCTATGGTAGGTTCGGAGCAAACCGTGCTCCTGTCATGCATCTTAGTTTCACAACGCATCCAAATGAGGTTCCACTTCTCCCTTGAGACCTATGTGTTTCGTGGAGCGCAAAGCAAATAGTTTTCGTGCCTATGGTAGGTTCGAAGCAAACCGTGCACCTATCTTGCATCTTGGTTTCCCAACACATCCAAACTCGTCCAAACAAGGTTCCACTTCTCCCACGACACCTATGTGTTTCATGGAGTGCAAAGGAAATAGTTTTCGTGCCTATGGTAGGTTCAAAGCAAACCGCGCTCCTATCTTGCATCTTGGTGTCACAACACATCCAAACCCTTCCAAACGAGGTTCCACTTCTCCCACGACACCTTTGTGTTTCATGGAGTGCAAAGGAAATAGTTTTCGTGCCTACGGAAGGGTCGAAGCAAACTGTGCTCCTATCTTGCATCTTGGTTTCACAACGCATCCAAATGGGGTTCCACTTCTCCCATGACACCTATGAGTTTCATGGAATGCAAAGCAAATAGTTTTCGTGGCTATGGTAGGTTCGATGCAGACCGTGCTTCTATCTTGCATCTTGGTTTCACAACACATCCAAGCTCATCCAAACGAGGTTCCACTTCTCCCACGACACCTTTGTGTTTCATGGAGTGCATAGGAAATAGTTTTCGTGGCTATGGTAGGTTCAAAGTAAACCGTGCTCCTATCTTGCATCTTGGTTTCACAACACATCCAAACTCATCCAAACGAGGTTCCACTTCACCCACGACACCTTTGTGTTTCATGGAGTGCAAAGGAAATGGGTTTCGTGCCTATGGTAGGGTCAAAGCAAACTTTGCTCCTATCTTGCATCTTAGTTTCACCACGCATCCAAATGAGGTTCCACTTCTCCCATGACACCTGAGTTTCATGGAGCACAAGGCTAATAGTTTTCATGCCTAAGGTAGGTTTGGAGCAAACCGTGCTCCTACCTTGCATCTTGGATTCACAACGCATCTAAACTCATCCAAACAAGGTTCCACTTCTCCCACGACAGCTTTGTGTTTCATGGAGTGCAAAAGCATTAGTTTTTATGCCAATGGTAGGTTCGAAGCAAACCATGCTCCTATCTTGCTTCTTGGTTTCACAACACATCCAACACTCATCCAAATGTGGTTCCACTTCTCCCATGACACCTATGTGTTTCATGGAGTGCAAAGGAAATTGTTTTCGTGCCTATGGTAGGTTCCCAGCAAACCGTGCTCCTATCTTGCATCTTGGTTTCACAACGCATCTAAATGAGGTTCCACTTCTCCCTTGAGACCTGTGTCTTTCATGGAGCGCAAAGCAAATAGTTTTCGTGCCTATGGAAGGGTCGAAGCAAACTGTGCTCCTATCTTGCATCTTGGTTTCACAACGCATCCAAATGGGGTTCCACTTCTCCCATGACACCTATGACTTTCATGGAATGCAAAGCAAATAGTTTTCGTGGCTATAGTAGGTTCGAAGCAGACCGTGCTCCAATCTTGCATCTTGGTTTCACAACACATCCAAACTCTTCCAAACAAGGTTCCACTTCTCCCACGACACCTTTGTGTTTCATGGAGTTCAAAGGAAATAGTTTTTGTGCCTATGGTAGGTTCAAAGCAAAACGTGCTCCTATCTTGAATCTTGGTTTCACAACAAATCAAAACTCATACAAACGAGGTTCTACTTCTCCCACGACACCTTTGTGTTTCATGGAGTGTAAAGGAAATTGTTTTCGTGCCCATGGTAGGGTCGATGCACACTGTGCTCCTGTGCATCATGGTTTCACAACGCATCCAAATGGTTGGTTCGAAGCAAACCGTGCTCCTATCTTGCATCTTAGTTTCACAACTCATCCAAATGAGGTTCCACTTCTCCCATGACACCTATGTGTTTCATGGAGTGCAAAGGAAATTGTTTTCGTGCCTATTGTAGGTTCGAAGCAAACCATGCTCCTATCTTGCACCTTGGTTTCACAACGCATCCAAATGAGGTTCCACTTCTCCCAAGACACCTATGAGTTTCATGGAGTGCAGTGCAAATAGTTTTCGTGCCTATGGTTGGTTCGAAGTAAACCGTGCTCCTATCTTGCATCTTGGTTTCACAACACATCCACACTCATCCAGACGAGGTTCCACTTCTCCCACGACACCTATGTGTTTCTTGGAGTCGAAAGGCAATAGTTTTCATGCCTATGGTAGGTTTGAAGCAAACCATGCTCCTATCTTGCATCTTGGTTTCAGAACGCATCCAAATGAGGTTCCACTTCTCCCATGACACCTATGAGTTTCATGGAATGCAAAGCAAATAGTTTTCGTGCCTATCGTAGGTTCGAAGCAAACCGTGCTCCTATCTTGCATCTTGGTTTCACAACACATCCAAACTCATCCAAACGAGGTTTCACTTCTCTCACGACACCTTTGTGTTTCATGGAGTGCAAAGAAAATAGTTTTCGTGCCTATGGAAGGGTCGAAGCAAACTGTGGTCCTATCTTGCATCTTGGTTTCACAACGCATCCAAATGAGGTTTCACTTCTCCCATGACACCTATGAGTTTCATGGAATGCAAAGCAAATAGTTTTCGTACCTATGGTAGGTTCGAAGCAAACCATGCTCCTATCTTGCACCTTGGCTTCACAACACATCCAAACTCATCCAAACGAGGTTCCACTTCTCCCATGACACCTATGTGTTTCATCGAGTGGAATGGAAATAGTTTTCATGCCTATGGTAGGTTCAAAGCAAACCGTGCTCCTATCTTGCATCTTGGTTTCACAACACATCCAAATAAGGTTCCACTTCCCCCATGACACCTATGAGTTTCAAGGAGTGCAAAGCAAATAGTTTTCGTGCCTATGGTAGGTTCGAAGCAAACCGTGCTCCTATCTTGTATCTTGGTTTCACAAAACATCCAAATGAGGTTCCACTTCTCCAACGACACATATGTGTTTCATGGACTGCAAAGGAAATAGATTTCGTGCCTATGGTAGGTTCAGAGCAAACCGTGCTCCTATCTTGCATCTTGGTTTCACAACGCATCGAAACTAGGTTCCACTTTTGCCACGACACGTATGTGTTTCATGGACTGCAAAAGAAATTGTTTTCGTGCCTATTGTAGGTTCGAAGCAAACCGTGCTCCTATCTTGCATCTTGGTTTCACAAGACATCCAACGTAGTTCCACTTCTCCCATGACACCTACGAGTTTCATGAAGTGCAAAGCAAATAGTTTTTGTGCCTACGGTAGGTTCGATGCAAACCGTGCTCCTATCATGCATCTTGGTTTGACAACACATCCAAACTCATCCAAATGAGATTCCACTTCTCCCACGACACCTATGTATTTCATGGAGTGCAAAGGAAATAGTTGTCTTGCCTATTGTAGGTTCGAAGCAAACCGTGCTACTATCTTGCATCTTGGTTTGACAACGCATCCAAATGAGGTTCGACTTCTCCCATGACACCAATGAGTTTCGTGGAGTGTAATGAAAATAGTTTTCGTCCCTATGGTAGGTTCGAAGCAAACCATGCTCCTATCTTGCATTTTGGTTTCACAACACATCCAAACTCATCCAAACGAGGTTCCACTTCTCCCACGACACCTAGGTGTTTCATGGTGTCCAAAGGCAATAGTTTTCGTGCCTATGGTAGGTTCGAAGCAAACCATGCTCCTATCTTGCATCTTGGTTTCAGAACGCATCCAAATGAAGTTCCACTTCTCCCATGACACCTATGAGTTTCATGGAGTGCAAAGCAAATAGTTTTCGTGCCTATGGTAGGTTCGAAGCAAACCGTGCTCCTATCTGGAATCTTGGTTTCACAA
Organism: Eremochloa ophiuroides; assembly: GCA_038502445.1. Classification (NCBI taxonomy): domain Eukaryota; kingdom Viridiplantae; phylum Streptophyta; class Magnoliopsida; order Poales; family Poaceae; genus Eremochloa; species Eremochloa ophiuroides. The sequence continues at coordinate 204,915 of JAHLJS010000175.1, forward strand.
CACATCCAAACTCATCCAAACGAGGTTCCACTTCGCCCACGACACCTATGTGTTTCAGGGACTGCAAAGGAAATAGTTTTCGTTCCTATGGTACGTTCAAAGCAAACCGTGCTCCTATCGTGCATCTTGGTTTCACAACACATCCAAACTCATCCAAACGAGATTTCACTTCTCCCACGACACCTTTGTGTTTCATTGAGTGCAGAGGAAATAGTTTTCGTGCCTATGGATGGGTCGAAGCAAACTGTGCTCCTATCTTGCATCCTGGATTCACGACGCATCCAAATGAGGTTCCACTTCTCCCATGACACTTATGAGTTTCATGGAATGCGAAGCAAGTAGTTTTCGTGCCTATGGTAGGTTCGAAGCAAACCATGCTCCTATCTTGCATCTTGGCTTCACAACACATCCAAACTCATCCAAACGAGGTTCCACTTCTCCCACGACACCTTTGTGTTTCACGGAGTGCAAAGGAAATAGTTTTCGTGCCTATGGTAGGTTCAAAGCAAACCGTGCTCCAACCTTGCATCTTGGTTTTACAACATAACCAAACTCATCCAAACGAGATTCCACTTCTCCCACGACACATTTGTGTTTCATGGAGGGCAAAGGAAATAGTTTTCGTGCCTATCGTAGGTTCGAAGCAAACCGTGCACCTATCTTGCATCTTAGTTTCACAACACATCCAAATGAGGTTCCACTTCTCCCATGACACCTATGAGTTTCATAGAGTGCAAAGCGAATAGTTTTTGTGCCTATGGTAGGTTCGAAACAAACCATGCTCCTATCTTGCATCTTGGTTTCACAACACGTCCAAACTTATCCAAACGAGATTCCACTTCTCCCAAGACACCTATGTGTTTCACGGAGTGCAAAGGAAATAGTTGTCGTGCCAATCGTAGGTTCGAAGCAAGCAGTGCTCCTATCTTGGTTTCACGACGCATCCAAATGAGGTTCCACCACTCCCTTGAGACCTATGTCTTTCATGGAGCGCAAAGCAAATAGTTTTCGTGCCTATGGTAGATTCGGAGCAAACCGTGCTCCTATCATGCTTCTTAGTTTCACAACGCATACAAATGAGGTTCCACTTCTCCCTTGAGACCTATGTGTTTCGTGGAGCGCAAAGCAAATAGTTTTCGTGCCAAGGGTAGGTTCGAAGCAAACTGTGCACCTATCTTGCATCTTGGTTTCCCAACACATCCAAACTCATCCAAACGAGGTTTCACTTCTCCCACGACACCTATGTGTTTCATCGAGTGCAAAGGAAATAGTTTTTGTGCCTATGGTAGGTTCAAAGCAAACCGTGCTCCTATCTTGCATCTTGGTTTCACAACACATCCAAACCCTTCCAAACGAGGTTCCACTTCTCCCACGACACCTTTGTGTTTCATGAACTGCAAAGGAAGTAGTTTTCATGCCTATGGAAGGGTCGAAGCAAACTGTGCACCTATCTTGCATCGTGCTTTCACAACGCATGCAAATGGGGTTCCACTTCTCCCATGACACCTATGAGTTTCCTGGAATGCAAAGCAAATAGTTTTCGTGGCTATGGTAGGTTAGATGCAGACCCTGCTTCTATCTTGCATCTTGGTTTCACAACACATCCAAGCTCATCCAAACGAGGTTCCACTTCTCCCACGACACCTTTGTGTTTCATGGAGTGCAAAGGAAATAGTTTTCGTGCCTATGGTAGGTTCAAAGTAAACCGTGCTCCTATCTTGCATCTTGGTTTCACAACACATCCAAACTCATCCAAACGAGGTTCCAGTTCACCCACGACACCTTTGTGTTTCATGGAGTGCAAAGGAAATAGGTTTCGTGCCTATGGTAGGGTCAAAGCAAACTTTGCTCCTATCTTGCATCTTGGTTTCACAACGCATCCAAATGAAGTTCCAATTCTCCCATGACACCTGAGTTTCATGGAGCACAAAGCAAATAGTTTTCGTGCCTATGGTAGGCTCGAAGCAAACCGTGCACCTATCCTGCATCTTGGTTACACAACACATCCAAACTCATCCAAACGAGGTTCCACTTCTCCCACGACACCTTTGTGTTTCATGGAGTACAAAGGAAATAATTTTCGTGCCTATGGAAGGGTCGAAGCAAACTGTGCTCCTATCTTGCATCTTGGTTTCACAACGGATCCAAATGAGGTTCCACTTCTCCCATGACTCCTATGAGTTTCATGGAATGCAAAGCAAATAGTTTTTGTGGCTATGGTAGGTTCGAAGCAAACCGTGCTCCAATCTTGCATCTTGGTTTCACAACACATTCAAACTCTTCCAAACAAGGTTCCACTTCTCCCACGACACCTTTGAGTTTCACGGAGTTCAAAGGAAATAGTTTTCGTGCCTATGGTAGGTTCAAAGCAAACCGTGCTCCTATCTTGAATCTTGGGTTCACAACACATCCAAACTCATCTAAACGAAGTTCCACTTCTCCCAAGACACCTTTGTGTTTCATGGAGTGTAAAGGAAATAGTTTTCGTGCCCATGGTAGGGTCGAAGCAAACTGTGCTCCTATATTGCATCTTGGTTTCACAACGCATCCAATTTGTAGGTTCGAAGCAAACCGTGCTCCTATCTTGCATCTTAGTTTCACAACACATCCAAACTCATCCAAACGAGGTTCCACTTCTCCCACGACACCTATGTGTTTCATGGAGTGCAAAGGAAATAGATTTTGTGCCTATGGTAGGGTCGAAGCAAACCGTGCTCCTATCTTGTATCTTGGTTTCACAAAACATCCAAATGAGGTTCCACTTCCCTCACGACACCTTTGTGTTTGATGGAGTGCAAAGGAAATAGTTGTCGTGCCTATTGTAGGTTCGAAGCAAACTGTGCTCCTATCTTGCATCTTGGTTTCACAACGCATCCAAATGAGGTTAAACTTCTCCCATGAGACCTATGTGTTTCATGGAGCGCAAAGCAAATAGTTTTCGTGCCTATGGTAGGTTCGGAGCAAACCGTGCTCCAATCATGCATCTTAGTTTCACAACGCATCCAAATGAGATTTCACTTCTCCCATGACACCTATGTCTTTCATGGAGCGGAAAGCAAATAGTTTTCGTGGCTATGGTTGGTTCAGAGCAAACCGTGGTCCTACCTTTCATCTGGGTTTCACAACGCATTGAAACAAGGTTCCACTTTTCCCATGACACCAATGAGTTTCTTGGAGTGCAAAGAAAATTGTTTTTGTCCTTATGGTACGTTCGGAGCAATCCGTGCTCCTATTTTGCATCTAGGTTTCACAACACATCCAAACTCATCCAAATGAGGTTCCACTTCTCCGATGACACCTATATGTTTCAAGGCATGCAAAGGAAATAGTTTTCATACTTGACACCTATGAGTTTCATGGAGTGCAAAGCAAAAAAATTTCGTGCCTATGGTAGGTTGGATGTAAATTGTGCTCCTACCTTGCATTTTGGTTTCACAATGCATCGAAACGAAGTTCCCACTTTTAACATGACACGAATGAGTTTCATGGAGTGGATAGCAAATAGTTTTTGTGCCTGTGGTAGTTTCAAAGCAAACCGTGCTCCTATATTGCATCATGGTTTCTCAATGCAAAGAAACGAGGTTCCACTATTCGCATACACCAATGAGTTTGACGGAGCACAAAGCAAATAGTTTTTGTGCCTATGGTAGGTTCGAAGCAAACCGTGCTCCTATCTTTCATCTTTGTTTCACATCACATCCAAACTCATTTGAACGAGGTTCCACTTCTCCCACGACACCTATGTGTTTCATGGAGTGTAAAGGAAATAGTTTTCGTGCTATAGTAGGTTCGAGGCAAACCATGCTCCTATCTTGCATCTTGGTTTCACAATACATCCAAACTCATCCAAACGAGGTTCCACTTCTTCCACGACACCTATGTGTTCCATGGAGTGCAAAGGAAATAGTTTTCATGCCTAAGGTAGGTTCGAAGCAAACCGTGCCCCTATCTTACATCTTGGTTTCACAACACATTGAAACGAGGTTCCACAATTCCCATGACACCAATTAGTTTCATCGAGGGCAAAGCAAATAGTTTTCATGCCTATGGTGGGTTCGAAGCAAACCGTTCTCCTATCTTGCATCTTGGTTTCACAGCACATCCAAACTCATCCAAACGAGGTTCCACATCTCTCACGACACCTATGTGTTTCATGGTGTGCAAAGGAAATAGTTTTTGCCCCTATGGTAGGCTCAAAGCATACCGTACTCCTGTCTTGCATCTTGGTTTCACAACGCATCGAAACGAGCTTCCACTATTTCCATGACACCAAAGAGTTTCATGGAGTGGAAAGCAAATTGTTTTTGTGCCTATGGTAGGTTCTAAGCAATCCGTGCTCCTATCTTGCATCTTGGTTTCACAACACATCCAAACTCATCCGAACGAGGTTCCACTTCTCCCACGACACCTATGTGTTTCATGGAGTGCAAAGGAAAGAGTTTTTATGCCAATGGTAGGTTCGAAGCAAACCGTGCTCCTATCTTGCATCTTGGTTCCACAACACATTCAAACTCATCCAAACGAGGTCCCACTTGTCCCACGACACCTATGTGTTTCATGGAGTGCAAAGGAAATAGTTTTTATGCCAATGGTAGGTTCGAAGCAAACCGTGCTCCTATCTTGCATCTTGGTTTCACAACGCATCCAAACACATCCAAACGAGATTCCACTTCTCCCACGACACCTTTGTGTTTCAAGGAGTGCAACGGAAATAGTTTTCATGCTTCTGGTAGGTTCGAAGCAAACCGTGCTCCTATCTTGTATCTTGGTTCCACAACACATTCAAACTCATCCAAACGAGGTTCCACTTGTCCCACGACACCTATGTGTTTCATGGAGTGCAAAGGAAACAGTTTTCATGCCTATGGTAGGTTCGAAGCAAACCGTTCTCGTATCTTGCATCTTGGCTTCACAACATATCCAAACTCATCCAAACGAGGCGCCACTTCTCCCACGACACCTATGTGTTTCATGGTGTTCAAAGGAAATAGTTTTCGCGCCTATGTTAGGTTCAAAGCGTACCGTACTCCTGTCTTGCATCTTGGTTTCACAACACATCGAAACGATGTTCCACAATTCCGATGACACCAATGAGTTTCATGGAGTTCAAAGCAAATGGTTTTTGTGCCTATGGTAGGTTCGAAGCAAACAGTGCTCCTATCATGCATCTTTGTTTCAAAACACTTCCAAGGTCATCCAAACGAGGTTCCAATTCTTCCACGACACCTATGTGTTTCATGGAGTGCAAAGGAAATAGTTTTCATGCCTGTGGTAGGTTCGAAGCAAACCGTGCTCCTATCCTGCATCTTGATTTCACAACGCATCCAAACGTGGTTCCACTATTCCCATGACACCTATGAGTTTCGTGGTAGGAAAAGCAAATAGTTTTCATGGCTATGGCTGGTATGAAGCAAACCGTTCTCCTACCTTGCGTCTTGGTTTCACAACGTATCCAAATGAGGTTCCACTTCTCCCATGACTCCTATGAGTTTCATGGAGTGCAAAGCAAAAAAATTTCGTGCCTATGGTAGGTTCGAAGTAAATTGTGCTCCTACCTTGCATTTTGGTTTCACAACGCATCGAAACGAGGTTCCACTTTTCCCATGACACAAATGAGTTTCATGGAGTGGATACCAAATAGTTTTTGTGCCTATGGCAGTTTCGAAGCAAACCGTGCTCCTATCTTGCATCATGGTTTCTCAACGCATCGAAACGAGGTTCCACTATTCCTATGCACCAATGAGTTTCACGGAGTACAAAGCAAATAGTTTTTGTGCATATGGTAGGTTCGAAGCAAGCCATGCTCCTATCTTGCATCTTTGTTTCACATCAATCCAAACTCATCCAAACGAGGTTCCACTTCTCCCACGACACCTATGTGTTTCATGGAGTGCAAAGGAAATAGTTTTCGTGCTATGGTAGGTTCGAAGCAAACCGTGCTCCTATCTTGCATTTTGGTTTCAGAACACATCCAAACTCATCCAAACGAAGTTCCACTTCTTCCACGACACCTATGTGTTTCATGGAGTGCAAAGAAAATAGTTTTTGTGCCAGTGGTAGGCTCGAAGCAAACCGTTCTCCTATCTTGTATCTTCCTTTCACAATGCATCCAAATGAGGTTCCACATCTCCCATGATACCTATGTGTTTCATGGAGCGCAACGCAAATAGTTTTCGTGCCTATGGTAGGTTCAGAGCAAACCATGCTCCTACCTTGCATCTTGGTTTCACAACAAATCAAAACGAGGTTCCACTTTTCGAGGCAAACCGTGCTCCTATCTTGCATCTTGGTTTCACAACACATCCAAACTCATTCAAACGAGGTTCCACTTCTTCCACGACACCTATGTGTTCCATGGACTGCAAAGGAAATAGTTTTCAAGCCTATGGTCGCTTCGAAGCAAACCGTGGTCCTATCTTGCATCATTGTTTCTCAACGCATCGAAACGAGGTTCCACAATTCCCATACACCAATGAGTTTGATGGAGTACAAAGCAAATAGTTTTTGTGCCTATGGTAGGTTTGAAGCAAACCGGGCTCCTATCTTGCATCTTTGTTTCACATCACATCCAAACTCATCCAAACGAGGTTCCACTTCTCCCACGACACCTATGTGTTTCATGGAGTGTAAAGGAAATAGTTTTCGTCCTTTGGTAGGTTCGAGGCAAATCGTGCTCCTATCTTGCTTCTTGGTTTCACAACACATCCAAACTCTCCAAATGAGGTTCCACTTCTTCCACGACACCTATGTGTTCCATGGACTGCAAAGGAAATAGTTTTCAAGCCTATGGTCGGTTCGAAGCAAACCGTGCTCCTATCTTGCATCATTGTTTCTCAACGCATCGAAACGAGGTTCCACTATTCCCATACACCAATGAGTTTGATGGAGTACAAACCAAATAGTTTTTGTGCCTATGGTTGGTTCGAAGCAAACCGTGCTCCTATCTTGCATCCTTGTTTCACATCACATCCAAACTCATCCAAACGAGGTTCCACTTCTCCCACGACACCTATGTGTTTCATGGAGTGTAAAAGAAATAGTTTTCGTGCTATGGTAGGTTCGAGGCAAACCGTGCCCCTATCTTGCATCTTGGTTTCACAACACATCCAAACTCATCCAAACGAGGTTCCACTTCTTCCACGACACCCATGTGTTCCATGGAGTGCAAAGGAAATAGTTTTCATGCCTATGGTAGGTTCGAAGCAAACCGTGCTCCTACCTTGCATCTTGGTTTCACAACACATCCAAACGATGTTCCACTTCTCCCACAACACCTTTGTGTTTCATGGAGTGCAAAGAAAATAGTTTTTGTGCCTATGGAAGGGTCGAAGCAAACTGTGCTCCTATCTTGCATCTTGGTTTCACAACGAATCCAAATGAGGTTCCACTTCTCCCATGACACCTATGAGTTTCATGGAGGGCAAAGCAAATAGTTTTCGTGCCTATGGTAGGTTCAAAGCAAACCATGCTCTTATCTTGCATCTTGGTTTCACAACACATCCAAACTCATCGAAACGAGGTTCCACTTCTCCCACGACACCTATGTGTTTCATGGACTGCAAAGGAATAGTTTTCGTGCCTATGGTAGGTTCAAAGGAAACCATGCTCCTATCATGCATCTTCGTTTCACAACGTATCCAAATGAGGTTCCATTTCTCCCATGACACCAATGAGTTTCACGGAGTGCAAAGAAAATTGTTTTTGTGTCTATGGTAGGTTCGAAGCAATCCGTGCTCCTATCTTGCATCTTGGTTTCACAACACATCCAAACTCATCCAAATGAGGTTCCACTTCTACCACGACACCTATGTGTTTCATGGACTGCAAAACAAGTTGTTTTCGTGCCTATCGTAGGTTCGAAGCAAACCGTGCTCCTATCTTGCATCTTGGTTTCACAACAAATCCAAATGAGGTTCCACTTCTCCCATGACAGCTATGACTTTGATGGAGTGCAAGGCAAATAGTTTTTGTGCCTATGGTAGGTTCAAAGCAAACCGTGCTCCTATCTTGCATCTTGGTTTCACAACACATCCAAACTCATCCAAACGAGATTCCACTTCTCTCACGACACCTTTGTGTTTCACGGAGTGCAAAGGAAATAGTTGTTGTGCCTATCGTAGGTTCGAAGCAAACCGTGGTCCTATCTTGCATCTTGGTTTCACAACGCATCCAAATGAGGTTCCACTTCTCCCATGAGACCTATGTGTTTCAGGGAGCGCAAAGCAAATAGTTTTCGTGCCTATGGTAGGTTCGGAGCAAACCGTGCTCCTATCATGCATCTTAGTTTCACAGCGCATCCAAATGAGGTTCCACTTCTCCCATGACACCTATGTGTTTCATGGAGCGCAAAGCAAATAGTTTCCGAGCCTATGGTAGGTTCAGAGCAAACCGCGGTCCTACCTTTCATCTTGGTTTCACAACGCATCGAAAAAAGGTTCCACTTTTCCCATGATACCAATGAGTTTCTTGGAGTGCAAGGAAAATTGTTTTTGTCCCTATGGTAGGTTCGATGCAATCCGTGCTCCTATTTTGCATCTTGGTTTCACAACATATCCAAACTCATCCAAATGAGGTTCCACTTCTCCCATGACACCTATGTGTTTCATGGGGTGCAAAGGAAGTAGTTTTTGTGCCTTAGCACCTATGAGTTTCATGGAGTACAAAGCAAAAAAATTTCGTGACTATGGTAGGCTGGAAGTAAATTGTGCTCCTACCATGCATTTTGGTTTCACAATGCATCAAAACGAGGTCCCACTTTTCCCACGAGACAAATGAGTTTCATGGTGTGGATAGCAAATAGTTTTTGTGCCTGTGATAGGTTCGAAGCAAACCGTGCTCCTATCTTGCAACATGGTTTCAAACGCATCGAAACGAGGTTCCACTATTCCCATACACCAATGAGTTTGATGGAGTACAAAGCAAATAGTTTTTGTGCCTATGGCAGGTTCGAAGCAAACCGTGCTCCTATCTTGTATCTTTGTTTCACATCATGTCCAAACTCGTCCAAACGAGGTTCCATTTCTCCCACGACACCTATGTGTTTCATGGAGTGCAAAGGAAATAGTTTTCGTGCCAATGGTAGGTTCGAAGCAAACCGTTTTTGTATCTTGCATCTTCGTTTCACAACGCATCCAAATGAGGTTCCACATCTCCCATGATACCTATGTGTTTCATGGAGTGCAAAGGAAATAGTTTTTGTGCCTATGGTAGGTTCGGAGCAAACCGTGCTCCTACCTTGCATCTTGGTTTCACAACGTATCGAAACGAGGTTCCAGTTTTTCCATGACACCAATGAGTTTCATGGAGTGCAAAGCAAATAGTTTTTGTGCCTATGGTAGATTCTAAGCAATCCGTTCTCCTATCTTGCATCTTGGTTTCACAACGCATCCAAACTCATCCAAACGAGGTTCCACTTCTCCGACGACACCTATCTGTTTCATGGAGTGAAAGAAAATAGTTTTTATGCCAATGGTAGGTTCGAAGCAAACCGTGCTCCTATCTTGCATCTTGGTTTCACAACACAACGAAACGAGGTTCCACAATTCCCATGACACCAATGAGTTTAATGGAGTGTAAAGAAAATAGTTTTTGTGCCTATGGTAGGTTCGAAGCAAACCTGTGCTCCTATCGTGCACCTTTGTTTCACAACGTATCCAAGCTCATCCAAACGGGGTTCCACTTCTTCCACGACACCTATGTGTTTCATGGAGTGCAAAGGAAATAGTTTTCGTGCCTATGGTAGGTTCAGGCAAACCGTGCTCCTATCCTGCATCTTGGTTTCACAACGCATCCAAATGAGGTTCCACTTCTCACATGACACCTATGAGTTTCATGGAGTGCAAAACAGAAAATTTTCGTGCCTACGGTAGGTTGGAAGTAAATTGTGCTCCTACCTTGCATTTTGGTTTCACAATGCATCGAAACGAGGTCCCACTTTTAACATGACACAAATGATTTTCATGGAGTGGATAGCAAATTGTTTTTGTGCCTGTGATAGGTTCGAAGCAAACCGTGCTCCTATCTTGCATCAAGGTTTCTGAATGCATCGAAACGAGGTTCCACTCTTCCCATACACCAATGAGTTTGATGGAGTACAAAGCAAATAGTTTTTGTGCCTATGGTAGGTTCGAAGCAAACCGGGCTCCTATCTTGCATCTTTCTTTCACATCACCTCCAAACTCATCCGAACGAGGTTCCACTTCTCCTATGACGCCTATGTGTTTCATGGAGTGTAAAGGAAATAGTTTTCGTGCTATGGTAGGTTCGAGGCAAACCGTGCTCCTATCTTGCATCTTGGTTTCACAACACATCCAAACTCATTCAAACGAGGTTCCACTTCTTCCACGACACCTATGTGTTCCATGGACTGCAAAGGAAATAGTTTTCAAGCCTATGGTCGCTTCGAAGCAAACCGTGCTCCTATCTTGCATCATTGTTTCTCAACGCATCGAAACGAGGTTCCACTATTCCCATACACCAATGAGTTTGATGGAGTACAAAGCAAATAGTTTTTGTGCCTATGGTAGGTTCGAAGCAAACCGGGCTCCTATCTTGCATCTTTGTTTCACATCACATCCAAACTCATCCAAACGAGGTTCCACTTCTCCCACGACACCTATGTGTTTCATGGAGTGTAAAGGAAATAGTTTTCGAGCTTTGGTAGGTTCGAGGCAAACCGTGCTCCTATCTTGCTTCTTGGTTTCACAACACATCCAAACTCATCCAAACGAGGTTCCACTTCTTCCACGACACCTATGTGTTCCATGGACTGCAAAGGAAATAGTTTTCAAGCCTATGGTCGGTTCGAAGCAAACCGTGCTCCTATCTTGCATCATTGTTTCTCAACGCATCGAAACGAGGTTCCACTATTCCCATACACCAATGAGTTTGATGGAGTACAAACCAAATAGTTTTTGTGCCTATGGTTGGTTCGAAGCAAACCGTGCTCCTATCTTGCATCCTTGTTTCACATCACATCCAAACTCATCCAAACGAGGTTCCACTTCTCCCACGACACCTATGTGTTTCATGGAGTGTAAAAGAAATAGTTTCCGTGCTATGGTAGGTTCGAGGCAAACCGTGCCCCTATCTTGCATCTTGGTTTCACAACACATCCAAACTCATCCAAACGAGGTTCCACTCCTTCCACGACACCCATGTGTTCCATGGAGTGCAAAGGAAATAGTTTTCATGCCTATGGTAGGTTCGAAGCAAACCGTGCTCCTACCTTGCATCTTGGTTTCACAACACATCCAAACGATGTTCCACTTCTCCCACAACACCTTTGTGTTTCATGGAGTGCAAAGAAAACAGTTTTTGTGCCTATGGAAGGGTCGAAGCAAACTGTGCTCCTATCTTGCATCTTGGATTCACAACGAATCCAAATGAGGTTCCACTTCTCCCATGACACCTATGAGTTTCATGGAGGGCAAAGCAAATAGTTTTCGTGCCTATGGTAGGTTCAAAGCAAACCATGCTCCTATCATGCATCTTCGTTTCACAACGTATCCAAATGAGGTTCCATTTCTCCCATGACACCAATGGGTTTCAAGGAGTGCAAAGAAAATTGTTTTTGTGCCTATGGTAGGTTCGAAGCAATCCGTGCTCCTATCTTGCATCTTGGTTTCACAACACATCCAAACTCATCCAAATGAGGTTCCACTTCTACCACGACACCTATGTGTTTCATGGACTGCAAAACAAATTGTTTTCGTGCCAATCGTAGGTTCGAAGCAAACCGTGCTCCTATCTTGCATCTTGGTTTCACAACAAATCCAAATGAGGTTCCACTTCTCCCATGACAGCTATGACTTTCATGGAGTGCAAAGCAAATAGTTTTTGTGCCTATGGTAGGTTCAAAGCAAACCGTGCTCCTATCTTGCATCTTGGTTTCACAACACATCCAAACTCATCCAAACGAGATTCCACTTCTCTCACGACACCTTTGTGTTTCACGGAGTGCAAAGGAAATAGTTGTTGTGCCTATCGTAGGTTCGAAGCAAACCGTGCTCCTATCATGCATCTTCGTTTCACAACGTATCCAAATGAGGTTCCATTTCTCCCATGACACCAATGAGTTTCACGGAGTGCAAAGAAAATTGTTTTTGTGCCTATGGTAGGTTCGAAGCAATCCGTGCTCCTATCTTGCATCTTGGTTTCACAACACATCCAAAATCATCCAAATGAGGTTCCACTTCTACCACGACACCTAAGTGTTTCATGGACTGCAAAACAAATTGTTTTCGTGCCCATCGTAGGTTCGAAGCAAACCGTGCTCCTATCTTGCATCTTGGTTTCACAACAAATCCAAATGAGGTTCCACTTCTCCCATGACAGCTATGACTTTCATGGAGTGCAAAGCAAATAGTTTTTGTGCCTATGGTAGGTTCAAAGCAAACCGTGCTCCTATCTTGCATCTTGGTTTCACAACACATCCAAACTCATCCAAACGAGATTCCACTTCTCTCACGACACCTTTGTGTTTCACGGAGTGCAAAGGAAATAGTTGTTGTGCCTATCGTAGGTTCGAAGCAAACCGTGCTCCTATCTTGCATCTTGGTTTCACAACGCATCCAAATGAGGTTCCACTTCTCCCATGAGACCTATGTGTTTCAGGGAGCGCAAAGCAAACAGTTTTCGTGCCTATGGTAGGTTCGGAGCAAACCGTGCTCCTATCATGCATCTTAGTTTCACAACGCATCCAAATGAGGTTCCACTTCTCCCATGACACCTATATGTTTCATGGAGCGCAAAGCAAATAGTTTCCGAGCCTATGGTAGGTTCAGAGCAAACCGCGGTCCTTCCTTTCATCTTGGTTTCACAACGCATCGAAAAAAGGTTCCACTTTTCCCATGATACCAATGAGTTTCTTGGAGTGCAAGGAAAATTGTTTTTGTCCCTATGGTAGGTTCGATGCAATCCGTGCTCCTATTTTGCATCTTGGTTTCACAACACATCCAAACTCATCCAAAAGAGGTTCCACTTCTCCCATGACACCTATGTGTTTCATGGGGTGCAAAGGAAGTAGTTTTTGTGCCTTAGCACCTATGAGTTTCATGGAGTGCAAAGCAAAAAATTTTCGTGCCTATGGTAGGTTGGAAGTAAATTGTGCTCCTACCATGCATTTTGGTTTCACAATGCATCAAAACGAGGTCCCACTTTTCCCATGAGACAAATGAGTTTCATGGTTTGGATAGCAAATAGTTTTTGTGCATGTGGTAGGTTCGAAGCAAACCGTGCTCCGATCTTGCAACATGGTTTCAAACGCATCGAAACGAGGTTCCACTATTCCCATACACCAATGAGTTTGATGGAGTACAAAGCAAATAGTTTTTGTGCCTATGGTAGGTTCGAAGCAAACCGTGCTCCTATCTTGTATCTTTGTTTCACATCACGTCCAAACTCGTCCAAACGAGGTTCCATTTCTCCCACGACACCTATGTGTTTCATGGAGTGCAAAGGAAATAGTTTTCGTGCCTATGGAAGGGTCGAAGCAAACTGTGCTCCAATCTTGCATCTTGGTTTCACAACGCATCCAAATGAGGTTCCACATCTCCCATGACACCTATGAGTTTCATGGAGTGCAAAGCAAATTGTTTCTGTGCCTATGGTAGGTTCTAAGCAAACCGTGCCCCTATCTTGCATCTTGGTTTCACAACACATTCAAACTCATCCAAACGTGGTTCCACTTCTCCCATGACACCTATGTGTTTCATGGAGTGCAAAGTAAATAGTTTTTGTGCCTATGGTAGGTTCGAAGAAAACCGTGCTCCTATCTTGCATCTTGGTTTCACAACGCAACGAAACGAGGTTCCACAATTCCCATGACACCAATGAGTTTCCTGGAGTGCAAAGAAAATAGTTTTTGTGCCTATGGTTGGTTCGAAGCAAACCGTGCCTCCTATCATGCATCTTTGTTTCACAACACATCCAAGCTCATCCAAACGAGGTTCCAGTTCTTCCACGACACCTATGTGTTTCATGGAGTGCAAAGAAAATTGTTTTCATGCCTATGGTAGGTTCGAAGCAAACTGTGCTCCTATCTTGCATCTTGGTTTCACAACACGTCCAAACTCATCCAACGAGATTCCACTTCTCCCACGACACCTTTGTGTTTCATGGAGTGCAAAGGAAATAGTTTTCGTGCCTATGGAAGGGTCGAAGCAAACTGTGCTCCAATCTTGCATCTTGGTTTCACAACGCATCCAAATGAGGTTCCACATCTCCCATGACACCTATGAGTTTCATGGAGTGCAAAGCAAATTATTTTTCTGCCTATGGTAGGTTCTAAGCAATCCGTGCTCCTATCTTGCATCTTGGTTTCACAACGCATCCAAACTCATCCAAACGAGGTTCCACTTCTCCCACGACAGCTATGTGTTTCATGGAGTGAAAGAAAATAGTTTTTATGCCAATGGTAGGTTCGAAGCAAACCGTGTTCCTATCTTGCATCTTGGTTTCACAACACATCGAAACCCATCCAAACGAGGTTCCACCTCTCCCACGACACCTATGTGTTTCAAGGAGTGCGATGGAAATAGTTTTGATGCTTCTGGTAGGTTCGAAGCAAACCGTGCCCCTATCTTGCATCTTGGTTTCACAACACGTTCAAACTCATCCAAATGTGGTTCCACTTCTCCCATGACACCTATGTGTTTCATGGAGTGCAAAGTAAATAGTTTTCGTGCCTATGGTAGGTTCGAAGTAAACCGTGCTCCTATCTTGCATCTTGGTTTCACAACGCAACGAAATGAGGTTCCACAATTCCCATGACACCAATGAGTTTCCTGGAGTGCAAAGAAAATAGTTTTTGTGCCTATGGTAGGTTCGAAGCAAACCGTGCTCCTATCGTGCATCTTTGTTTCACAAAACATCCAAGCTCATCCAAACGAGGTTCCAATTCTTCCACAACACCTATGTGTCTCATTGAGTGCAAAGGAAATTGTTCTCGTGCCTATGGTAGGTTCGAAGCAAACCGTGCTCCTATCCTGCATCTTGGTTTCACAACGCATCCAAATGAGGTTCCACATCTCCCATGACACCTATGAGTTTCATGGAGTGCAAAGCAAATTGTTTTTGTGCCTATGGTAGGTTCTAAGCAATCCGTGCTCCTATCTTGCATCTTGGTTTCACAACGCATCCAAACTCATCCAAACGAGGTTCCACTTCTCCCACGACACCTATGTGTTTCATGGAGTGCAAAGGAAATTGTTTTCATGCCTATGGTAGGTTCGAAGCAAACTGTGCTCCTATCTTGCATCTTGGTTTCACAACACATCCAAACTCATCCAACGAGATTCCACTTCTCCCACGACACCTTTGTGTTTCATGGAGTGCAAAGGAAATAGTTTTCGTGCCTATGGAAGGGTCGAAGCAAACTGTGCTCCAATCTTCCATCTTGGTTTCACAACGCATCCAAATGAGGTTCCACATCTCCCATGACACCTATGAGTTTCTGATATGCACACGTCTATGCAGCACGTGTAGCAAGTTGTTGTGGCCCGATCTTCTCGTAGGATCTACGAACTTGATAAATTGTCGTTGCGTGACCTGGTGAAGAGGCAATGCACCGCGAGGCTGTCCACGCGACGAACTACCGAGACAATCACCCTTCCACGTACCGACGAACAGCCCACGCAATCACGCCGTATAGACGTGAAGGCACAAACTGGGTGAACCGCAGTTCGGCGTTCTACAACTCCCTCAGGAATCGAAAGAACAAGTTTGCAAGCCTCTCAAGACTCACGCTGGAACAAGAATTCCAAGAGTTGGTATTCTGAAATTGCAATCACGAGTTACTGTTCACGTCATCCATTACAGGGATATATAGCACTAGTGGAGTTTCAGTTTGGTGGAAAATAATTGAGAACATGTAGTGGGAAGTTGCAGCACTACTTTTATTAATAACCAAGCCTAGTAGGACGCCTGGCTGGCTGGTATTCTCTGCATGCATGCTGGAGCGTGTGTGGACAGCAACCCAGTTGCTGGTTGCATGCATTCCTAACTCCCGAATTATTTGCTTGCACTTCAACGGCTGATATTCATGGTAGCTGAATGGCCTTTCCTCTCTCATGCACGTCCAGGTTCCTTGCATATATTTGGCGGGCAGAATCCATCATCATCCCATGCTTGTTCGTGCACTCCATCATTCCTAAGAACATTGAAACAAGTACTCAAAAGCATAGGTTCATTCAATGTAATCTGATTATTAAGCATAAGGTTAGCGTTCACCTGAGAATGAATTTCCTTCTCCAATTGTTTAGCTCTACTCCTTGTAATTGGACCAGCTATATCAAGTGTAGCTTCATTTGGAGATGAGTGAATGCTAGGAATGTCTTCATTAGCCTCCCCCTCTTGGGAAGGAGTCGTCCTCGACTCAGGCTCACCAGGAAATGGAAGCAAGTCTTTGACATTGAATGTGGTACTCACATTGGAATATTCAGGTGGCAGCTCAAGTTTGTAAGCATTATCATTTATCTGTTGGAGAACCTTGAACGGACCATCACCCCTAGGGGATAACTTACTCTTACGCTGTTGGGGAAAGCGATCCTTGCGTAGATGCAACCATACAAGATCTCCTGGCTGGAATGTAACCTTCTTCTTACCTTTGTTTGCTTGCTTTGCATATTGTGCTGATTTCTTCTCAATATTCTTTCTTGTCTCCGCATGTAACCGCTTGATAAAGTCTGATCTTTTCGTAGCATCCAAGTTAACTTGTTCCTGTAATGGTAAAGGCAAAAGATCCATGGGAGTATGCGGTTTAAACCCATAAACAATTTCAAATGGACAAGAGTTTGTTGTAGAATGGACTGCCCTGTTATAAGCAAATTCAACATGTGGAAGGCAGTCTTCCCAGAGCTTCAAATTCTTTTTCAACACAGCACGCAACATGGTTGACAAGGTACGGTTGACAACTTCTGTTTGTCCATCCGTTTGTGGATGACAAGTGGTTGAAAATAACAACTTTGTGCCAAGCTTAGCCCACAATGTCTTCCAAAAGTAGCTGAGAAATTTTGTATCCCGGTCTGAAACAATAGTCTTTGGAACTCCATGTAAACGAACGATCTCCCTGAAAAACAAATCAGCAACGTGTGAAGCATCATCGCTCTTATGACATGGGATAAAATGTGCCATTTTAGAAAAGCGATCTACAACAACAAAAATAGAATCCCTCCCCCTCTGAGACCGAGGTAACCCCAGAACAAAGTCCATAGATATATCTTCCCAAGGTACATGTGGAATAGGTAATGGAGTATATAAACCATGGGGATTGAGGCGGGACTTAGCTTTCAAGCAAACGATGCAGCACCCAACGTGCCGCTGGACATCACGTCGCATATGTGGCCAAAAGAAATGATCAGAGAGCATGTCCAATGTCTTTTTGACACCAAAATGACCAGCCAGTCCACCTGCATGTGCTTCCTGCAAAAGAACTTGACGAATCGAACAAGCTGGAATGCATATTTTGTTAGTCCGAAACAAGAAGCCATCATGCACATAATATTTATCCCAACCTTTTCCATCAATGCAACGAGAGAAAGGTTCGTTAAAATCAGCATCAACAACATAAAGTGTTTTAATGGATTCCAAACCAAGCACTTTTGTATCTAGTTGTGTAATCAATGCACATCTTCTAGACAAGGCATCGGCAACAATGTTATCTTTACCACGCTTATGTTTGACAACATAGGGAAACGTTTCAATGAACTCAATCCATTTAGCATGTCGACGGTTCAGCTTGCCTTGGCTTTTAAGATATTTCAAAGCTTCATGATCAGAATGAATTACAAATTCTTTAGGGAACAAGTAATGTTGCCAAACTTCCAAAACGCGAACTAAGGCATAAAGCTCTTTGTCATAAACCGAGTAATTCAGATGTTGACCATTTAGCTTTTCAGAAAAGTAGGCAACAGGTTTACCTTCTTGCAGCAGTACACCTCCTATGCCAATACCACTTGCATCACATTCGATCTCAAATGTCTTACCAAAATCAGGAAGTTGTAGCAGCGGTGCTTCACAAAGCTTTGTTTTCAGTGTGTGAAATGCTTGGTCTTCGTCATGGCCCCACGTGAATGGAACATCCTTCTTTGTGAGATTGTTAAGGGGTGCAGCGAGGGTGCTAAAATTTTTGACAAAACGCCTATAGAAACTTGCAAGACCATGAAAGCTTCGAACTTGGCTCACATTTACCGGTGTAGGCCAATCCTTTATTGCTTTAACCTTCTCTTCATCAACCTGAATACCATCTGCGGAAACAACAAAGCCAAGGAAAACAACACGGTCTGTGCAAAAGGTGCACTTAGCAATGTTGCCATACAATTTCTCTTCCCTCAAAACAGCAAGTACTTGACGGATATGATCAAGATGTTCATCAAATGATTTGCTATAGATCAGAATATCATCAAAATAAACAACTACAAACTTGCCAATGAAAGCTCGTAAAACATGGTTCATTAAGCGCATAAAAGTTGAAGGAGCATTTGTCAAGCCAAATGGCATCACAAGCCATTCATAGAGACCAATTTTAGTTTTAAACGCTGTTTTCCATTCATCACCAAGTTTCATGCGGATTTGATGATAGCCACTACGCAAATCAATCTTGGTGAAAATGATGGAACTACTCAATTCATCTAACATGTCATCAAGTCGTGGAATGGGATGGCGATATCGAACAGTTATAGCATTGAGAGCACGACAATCAACACACATGCGCCAAGAGCCATCTTTCTTTGGAACTAAAAGAACGGGAACAGCACATGGTGATAAGGATTCACGAACA
The DNA here is from genome assembly GCA_038502445.1 of Eremochloa ophiuroides. Lineage (NCBI taxonomy): Eukaryota > Viridiplantae > Streptophyta > Magnoliopsida > Poales > Poaceae > Eremochloa > Eremochloa ophiuroides. The sequence goes on from JAHLJS010000175.1 coordinate 223,693, forward strand.
TACCCTTTGTCCAAAAGCTCTTTTACCTGTCGCTGAATTTCCTTTGTCTCTGCGGGATTGGTGCGGTAGGCTGGATGATTTGGAAGAGAAGCACCTGGTACCAAATCAATTTGATGCTCAATTCCACGGAGTGGAGGAAGTCCAGCTGGTATCTCATCGGGAAAAACATCTTCGAAGTCCTGTAAGAGATCAAGAACAACACTAGGCAGCGATGAAGGTAAATCATTAGTTGAAAGTAGGACCTCCTTGTGCAAGAGCACAAAGAATGGGGCTGTGGTGTTTCTCACTTCTCTCATATCACTCTTGCTCACAAAGAGACACTCAGTGTGGCGTGGCTGTTTAGGATTGGCATGAGGCTTTATGTGGCTGGATGGGTTAGAACTCTCTCCCTTACTTGTGTTGGGGATCTCACTCAATTTTCTTTTGTCAGATTCCTCTCTTTTCTTGCGAGCCATATCTGAAGCATGTATCTCCTCTGGAGATAATGGAACAAGAACCACCTTCTTGTCATTGTGAATGAAAGTGTGTTTGTTAGACCGTCCAAAATGCACCGAGTCCACATCAAATTGCCAGGGCCGACCAAGCAGCAAATGGCATGCTTGCATGGGGACAATATCACAATCCACCTCTCCATGATAATCACCAATGGAAAATGACAAACGAATCATGGCTGAAACCTTAACTGTCCCAGAATTATTCAACCATTGCATATGGTATGGATGTGGATGGCGACGTGGCTGCAAACCAAGCTTCTCAACAAGCAAAGCACTAACAATATTATTGCAGCTCCCACCATCTATGATGAAACGGCACACTTGTCCTTTCACTTTGCATCTGGATTGAAACAAATTATGGCGTTGTCCTTGTTCAGCAGCAACAAATTGAGTGGAAAGAACTCGCCTCACCACCAAAGAAGGAGATGGTGTGTTCATTATAGAAGGCGTCAAATCAGGAAAATCAGCAAGCAACTCATCAAAATCATCACTAGTAATCTCGTCGAAAGATGGAGAAACAACATCTTGTAATATGTCATTGTGAGCAAAAGTTGGAATAGGTTGAATGGCTAAACAATTTAGACCTAGCTCAAATGTACCATCCTCTGCTGAATACTCACAAGTGTCAAGATTAAGATCTGCAAATACATTGTTAAACTCGTCCTCCTCTTCACTTTGTGAATCATAAGAACCATCAGCAAGTGCAATAATAGTACGACGATTGGGACATTCAGCTTGCTTATGCCCATGACCACCACACTTAAAACACTCAATCTTGCTTGTCTTGCGTTGGGTGGCTGCAGTAGAAGAAGTGGGCTGACTTGAACTCACAGCTTTACCTTTCACATCCAATTGTTTGGAAGAAGTTGGAAGAGATCTATTTGCTCCACGAGATGAGGATTTGGGTGTTGCAGCTCCTTCCTGTTGGAATTGAGGCGTGACATCCCCTTGCTGTTGGGAATGACGCCATGAAGCATTGTATTTGTAAGACGTAGCAATTTGCCTTTCAGCCCTCTTTGCAAAATGAACCAACTCGGTGAGACATGTGTAGTTTGTCATATCCACTTTATCAGCAATGGGTTTATTGAGGCCAACCAGAAACCGAGCCATTGTGGATTCCTCATCTTCAGTTATCCCTGTACGAAGTAAACACATTTCCAATTCTTGAAAATATTCATCAACAGTACGAGTACCTTGCACAAGACGTTTCAGCTTCAAATGTAGATCACGAGAGTAATATGCAGGAACAAAACGACGTCGCATTTCTCTCTTCATGTCTTCCCAAGTTATACGAACATGCCCAACTCTCTGATATTCAGTACGGACCTGATTCCACCAAGTTATGGCATAGCCTTTAAACTCAATGGCTGCAAGCTTTGCCTTCTTTTCAGCAGAGTATTCATACAAATCAAATATTTGTTCCACCTTGGTCTCCCATTCAAAATAAGCATCAGCATTCTCCTGTCCGCTGAAAGGGGGAATAGACACTTTCACGTGTTTTAAACCATCATCATTACGACGACGATGGCGGTCACGATAACCATGATGGCCACCATGTCGATGATCATCCATGTCGGACAACATAGCATCATCACCATCATAATCTCCTCCACCTCCAATAGGAACACGCCGAGCACGACCAAAATTAGCAAAACCACGACCGCGCCCGCCACGTCCACGGCCAGCGGGACGATGCCCTACCTCAGCCTCCTCCTCAATGTCATCATCCTCATTTGGTGGCGGTTCTCTACGTGGCATGTTCAATTGGAGAGTTTGGAGCTGCTGCACCAAATCATTCATTTGTGTACGCAACTCCTGAAATTCCTCCACCGAAACAGCGGCACCATCTCCACGTCCTGCCATATTAGTAGAGGGGAAAAAATAGGACAATATATATGTGGAATCACTCCCTCACCACTTACAAAACAAGTTCTTTCTCTCCCTGAAAAGAGCAAGAACCGTGGCTGCAATCTGTAGTGGAAAAGTGATTGTAACAGCGATGACGGTGCAACAACTCACGGTGCTTTTAAGTGGAGCTTGGTGGGGTAATATGTAAGTGGAATGCACTGAAATGTAGTGATGCAAAACCGAATAATAATCCAAGAACACAAGTCTAAGTTGCTGAATATAAAGGAAAAGATGTACAAAGAAAGGAACAAGATGTAGGAAGTGGATAGATGAACACCAATTTGCACCAACCGTAACTTGTTGCTGCCCAAACCCCTTTTGGTGTGCTGAACACAATTCTCTTTTATTTCTTTTCTTTCCTTTTTTTTTCTTGTTTTTTTTCAAGAACTCGTTGTTTTCAGTCCTTCTTTTGACCCATAGACATCTTTGCTTTTAACCTTTGTGACTAACGCAGCACAACTTTCAACTAAAGGGGCTCATAAGGATCACTAAGATGGATGGCACAGCACAAAAACAAGAAACTCGGTTGGGGAATATGTGGTGGGAAGAAAACAAGGGTGGGACGGGTGGGTTTATATATATATATATATATATGCAGCAAGCAAGGACGATCAGATCAAGAGTGGGATGGTTGGGTACATGCAGCAAGCGATTTGATGATTAGAACAAAGATAACAACTAGAACGATGTGGAAAAGAAAATTCAGCAACTAGACAAATCTTAAAGGATTAAAACTCGATAAAGCAAACTACAAAATCAGTAGCACGTATGAATTTGGGCTGTAGGTTTTCTTTTTGGCTATCAGTGGACAGTAGGTATTTAAACTCTATCCTACCAAAAACAAGAACAATCCTACTGAGGAAACGGAGGCTTTGATACCAGATGATATGCACACGTCTATGCAGCACGTGTAGCAAGTTGTTGTGGCCCGATCTTCTCGTAGGATCTACGAACTTGATAAATTGTCGTTGCGTGACCTGGTGAAGAGGCAATGCACCGCGAGGCTGTCCACGCGACGAACTACCGAGACAATCACCCTTCCACGTACCGACGAACAGCCCACGCAATCACGCCGTATAGACGTGAAGGCACAAACTGGGTGAACCGCAGTTCGGCGTTCTACAACTCCCTCAGGAATCGAAAGAACAAGTTTGCAAGCCTCTCAAGACTCACGCTGGAACAAGAATTTCAAGAGTTGGTATTCTGAAATTGCAATCACGAGTTACTGTTCACGTCATCCATTACAGGGATATATAGCACTAGTGGAGTTTCAGTTTGGTGGAAAATAATTGAGAACATGTAGTGGGAAGTTGCAGCACTACTTTTATTAATAACCAAGCCTAGTAGGACGCCTGGCTGGCTGGTATTCTCTGCATGCATGCTGGAGCGTGTGTGGACAGCAACCCAGTTGCTGGTTGCATGCATTCCTAACTCCCGAATTATTTGCTTGCACTTCAACGGCTGATATTCATGGTAGCTGAATGGCCTTTCCTCTCTCATGCACGTCCAGGTTCCTTGCATATATTTGGCGGGCAGAATCCATCATCATCCCATGCTTGTTCGTGCACTCCATCATTCCTAAGAACATTGAAACAAGTACTCAAAAGCATAGGTTCATTCAATGTAATCTGATTATTAAGCATAAGGTTAGCGTTCACCTGAGAATGAATTTCCTTCTCCAATTGTTTAGCTCTACTCCTTGTAATTGGACCAGCTATATCAAGTGTAGCTTCATTTGGAGATGAGTGAATGCTAGGAATGTCTTCATTAGTTTCATGGAGTGCAAAGCAAATTGTTTTTGTGCCTATGGTAGGTCCTAAGCAATCCGTGCTCCTATCTTGCATCTTGGTTTCACAACGCATCCAAACTCATCCAAACGAGGTTCCACTTCTCCCACGGCACCTATGTGTTTCATGGAGTGAAAGAAAATAGTTTTTATGCCAATGGTAGGTTCGAAGCAAACCGTGTTCCTATCTTGCATCTTGGTTTCACAACACGTCGAAACCCATCCAAACGAGGTTCCACCTCTCCCACGACACCTATGTGTTTCAGGGAGTGCGATGGATATAGTTTTGATGCTTCTGGTAGGTTCGAAGCAAACCGTGCCCCTATCTTGCATCTTGGTTTCACAACACATTCAAACTCATCCAAACGTGGTTCCACTTCTCCCATGACACCTATGTGTTTCATGGAGTGCAAAGTAAATAGTTTTCGTGCCTATGGTAGGTTCGAAGAAAACCGTGCTCCAATCTTGCATCTTGGTTTCACAACGCAACGAAACGAGGTTCCACAATTCCCATGACACCAATGAGTTTCCTGGAGTGCAAAGAAAATAGTTTTTGTGCCTATGGTTGGTTCGAAGCAAACCGTGCTCCTATCGTGCATCTTTGTTTCACAACACATCCAAGCTCATCCAAACGAGGTTCCAGTTCTTCCACGACACCTATGTGTTTCATGGAGTGCAAAGGAAATTGTTTTCATGCCCATGGTAGGTTCGAAGCAAACTGTGCTCCTATCTTGCATCTTGGTTTCACAACACATCCAAACTCATCCAACGAGATTCCACTTCTCCCACGACACCTTTGTGTTTCATGGAGTGCAAAGGAAATAGTTCTCGTGCCTATGGAAGGGTCGAAGCAAACTGTGCTCCAATCTTCCATCTTGGTTTCACAACGCATCCAAATGAGGTTCCACATCTCCCATGACACCTATGAGTTTCATGGAGTGCAAAGCAAATTGTTTTTGTGCCTATGGTAGGTTCTAAGCAATCCGTGCTCCTATCTTGCATCTTGGTTTCACAACGCATCCAAACTCATCCAAACGAGGTTCGACTTCTCCCACGACACCTATGTGTTTCATGGAGTGAAAGAAAATAGTTTTTATGCCAATGGTAGGTTCGAAGCAAACCGTGTTCCTATCTTGCATCTTGGTTTCACAACACGTCGAAACCCATCCAAACGAGGTTCCACCTCTCCCACGATACCTATGTGTTTCAGGGAGTGCGATGGATATAGTTTTGATGCTTCTGGTAGGTTCGAAGCAAACCGTGCCCCTATCTTGCATCTTGGTTTCACAACACATTCAAACTCATCCAAACGTGGTTCCACTTCTCCCATGACACCTATGTGTTTCATGTAGTGCAAAGTAAATAGTTTTCGTGCCTATGGTAGGTTCCAAGAAAACCGTGCTCCTATCTTGCATCTTGGTTTCACAACGCAACGAAACGAGGTTCCACAATTCCCATGACACCAATGAGTTTCCTGGAGTGCAAAGAAAATAGTTTTTGTGCCTATGGTTGGTTCGAAGCAAACCGTGCTCCTATCGTGCATCTTTGTTTCACAACATATCCAAGCTCATCCAAACGAGGTTCCAGTTCTTCCACGACACCTATGTGTTTCATGGAGTGCAAAGGAAATTGTTTTCATGCCTATGGTAGGTTCGAAGCAAACTGTGCTCCTATCTTGCATCTTGGTTTCACAACACATCCAAACTCATCCAACGAGATTCCACTTCTCCCATGACACATTTGTGTTTCATGGAGTGCAAAGGAAATAGTTTTCGTGCCTACGGAACGGTCGAAGCAAACTGTGCTCCAATCTTCCATCTTGGTTTCACAACGCATCCAAATGTGGTTCCACATCTCCCATGACACCTATGAGTTTCATGGAGTGCAAAGCAAATTGTTTTTGTGCCTATGGTAGGTTCTAAGCAATCCGTGCTCCTATCTTGCATCTTGGTTTCACAACGCATCCAAACTCATCCAAACGAGGTTCCACTTCTCCCACGGCACCTATGCGTTTCATGGAGTGAAAGAAAATAGTTTTTATGCCAATGGTAGGTTCGAAGCAAACCGTGTTCCTATCTTGCATCTTGGTTTCACAACACATCGAAACCTATCCAAACGAGGTTCCACCTCTACCACGACACCTATGTGTTTCAAGGAGTGCGATGGAAATAGTTTTGATGCTTCTGGTAATTTCGAAGCAAACCGTGCCCCTATCTTGCATCTTGGTTTCACAACACATTCAAACTCGTCCAAATGTGGTTCCACTTCTCCCATGACACCTATGTGTTTCATGGAGTGCAAAGGAAATAGTTTTCGTGCATATGGTAGGTTCAAAGAAAACCGTGCTCCTATCCTGCATCTTGGTTTCACAATGCAACGAAACGAGGTTCCACAATTCCCATGACACCAATGAGTTTCCTGGAGTGCAAAGAAAATAGTTTTTGTGCCTATGGTAGGTTCGAAGCAAACCGTGCTCCTATCGTGCATCTTTGTTTCACAAAACATCCAAGCTCATCCAAACGAGGTTCCAATTCTTCCACGGCACCTATGTTCCTCATGGAGTGCAAAGGAAATTGTTCTCGTGCCTATGGTAGGTTCGAAGCAAACCGTGCTCCTATCCTGCATCTTGGTTTCACAACGCATCCAAATGAGGTTCCACATCTCCCATGACACCTATGAGTTTCATGGAGTGCAAAGCAAATTGTTTTTGTGCCTATGGTAGGTTCTAAACAATCCGTGCTCCTATCTTGCATCTTGGTTTCACAACGCATCCAAACTCATCCAAGCGAGGTTCCACTTCTCCCACGACACCAATGTGTTTCATGGAGTGAACGAAAATAGTTTTTATGCCAATGGTAGGTTCGAAGCTCGTGGTCGATCTTTCGATGAGAGGCGTGAGATAACTCGATTGGTGGATGGAGATGACGTTCACGACCCGACTACAGCCTTCCAAGACCGCGCCTTAGCGACCGATACACCAACTCCAGCGGTTGCACGCGATCTTGCGGAGCACGACCAACCAAACCACTAGGGTTATTCCTGCAAGCAATCGAAGAACCAGCAAGAACAAGAAGAACAAGCACTCAATTGCAAATATGAGATGAAAGTTCAGATCTGATACACATGAAGGTGGGGTTCTGAATCGAGTAGAACGGATGGTCTAGTCGACACACGCGTCTACAAGGAAGTAGCAGCGGCTAAACTTACATCAAAAACAAAACCCAATCTGTTTGTGGCGGCTCTAGAGGCATATATGTAGATGGAAGGACGACCAAGGAGGTGCTGGGGTCGTCCTCCAACCCTAGGACGTGTCCCTAATGGACCGAACTTGATACATGGGCCAATAGCCCAAAATTAGGCGACGCAGCACCATAAGCAGAGAAGGTCCTGACGTTAAAACGACGACTACAAACGTATCTGATAAGATATGGGAACAAGCATAGATCCATTGGAAAGTAGACTTGATATGCTTTCCAAAGAGTCCTAGAACGTTCCAATCGGACTCCGTATGAAGTCGTGGTGACCGTCTCAAGTTGGGACTCTGCTGCAGTCCGAATTCCACACCAAAACGTGTTGGACTTGGACTCTTTCCTTCCTTGGGCTATAAGTGACGTGGTGGCCTGATGGAGGACGTTTGGAATACTTAGATTTGGTCCCCAATCAACTTTATTATCCTTCCATGCTTTCCATATGCAATCAAACACTCCCTTGATCCATGTAAGTAATTCTGCAAACGAGAATGTACACACTTTATGGTGCAGCACCAATTCATCAAATGTATCAATAATAAGACTCATATAGAATGGTTTCACCTTTGGTTTAGAATTGGTTAACATGGTCATATCCAAGCCTATGATGTCCTCATCACCCAGCACCCACCACATTGGAGGAGAGGAAGCAAACTAACACATTTGATGCTGCCATCACTCAATGATCACTCTCAAGAAGGGGAGCCAAGTTGGCTATTACCTAGAACATGTGCTCCAACATTGGTCAAACCGAGGACGGTTTGCTGTCAAGAAGGGGAGAATGATGAGGACATCATAGGCTTGGATATGACCATGTTAACCAATTCTAAACCAAAGGTGAAACCATTCTATATGAGTCTTATTATTGATACATTTGATGAATTGGTGCTGCACCATAAAGTGTGTACATTCTCGTTTGCAGAATTACTTACATGGATCAAGGGAGTGTTTGATTGCATATGGAAAGCATGGAAGGATAATAAAGTTGATTGGGGACCAAATCTAAGTATTCCAAACGTCCTCCATCAGGCCACCACGTCACTTATAGCCCAAGGAAGGAAAGAGTCCAAGTCCAACACGTTTTGGTGTGGAATTCGGACTGCAGCAGAGTCCCAACTTGAGACGGTCACCACGACTTCATACGGAGTCCGATTGGAACGTTCTAGGACTCTTTGGAAAGCATATCAAGTCTACTTTCCAATGGATCTATGCTTGTTCCCATATCTTATCAGATACGTTTGTAGTCGTCGTTTTAACGTCAGGACCTTCTCTGCTTATGGTGCTGCGTCGCCTAATTTTGGGCTATTGGCCCATGTATCAAGTTCGGTCCATTAGGGACACGTCCTAGGGTTGGAGGACGACCCCAGCACCTCCTTGGTCGTCCTTCCATCTACATATATGCCTCTAGAGCCGCCACAAACAGATTGGGTTTTGTTTTTGATGTAAGTTTAGCCGCTGCTACTTCCTTGTAGACGCGTGTGTCGACTAGACCATCCGTTCTACTCGATTCAGAACCCCACCTTCATGTGTATCAGATCTGAACTTTCATCTCATATTTGCAATTGAGTGCTTGTTCTTCTTGTTCTTGCTGGTTCTTCGATTGCTTGCAGGAATAACCCTAGTGGTTTGGTTGGTCGTGCTCCGCAAGATCGCGTGCAACCGCTGGAGTTGGTGTATCGGTCGCTAAGGCGCGGTCTTGGAAGGCTGTAGTCGGGTCGTGAACGTCATCTCCATCCACCAATCGAGTTATCTCACGCCTCTCATCGAAAGATCGACCACGAACCCTAACTCGATTGGTGGATGGAGATGACGTTCACGACCCGACTACAGCCTTCCAAGACCGCGCCTTAGCGACCGATACACCAACTCCAGCGGTTGCACGCGATCTTGCGGAGCACGACCAACCAAACCACTAGGGTTATTCCTGCAAGCAATCGAAGAACCAGCAAGAACAAGAAGAACAAGCACTCAATTGCAAATATGAGATGAAAGTTCAGATCTGATACACATGAAGGTGGGGTTCTGAATCGAGTAGAACGGATGGTCTAGTCGACACACGCGTCTACAAGGAAGTAGCAGCGGCTAAACTTACATCAAAAACAAAACCCAATCTGTTTGTGGCGGCTCTAGAGGCATATATGTAGATGGAAGGACGACCAAGGAGGTGCTGGGGTCGTCCTCCAACCCTAGGACGTGTCCCTAATGGACCGAACTTGATACATGGGCCAATAGCCCAAAATTAGGCGACGCAGCACCATAAGCAGAGAAGGTCCTGACGTTAAAACGACGACTACAAACGTATCTGATAAGATATGGGAACAAGCATAGATCCATTGGAAAGTAGACTTGATATGCTTTCCAAAGAGTCCTAGAACGTTCCAATCGGACTCCGTATGAAGTCGTGGTGACCGTCTCAAGTTGGGACTCTGCTGCAGTCCGAATTCCACACCAAAACGTGTTGGACTTGGACTCTTTCCTTCCTTGGGCTATAAGTGACGTGGTGGCCTGATGGAGGACGTTTGGAATACTTAGATTTGGTCCCCAATCAACTTTATTATCCTTCCATGCTTTCCATATGCAATCAAACACTCCCTTGATCCATGTAAGTAATTCTGCAAACGAGAATGTACACACTTTATGGTGCAGCACCAATTCATCAAATGTATCAATAATAAGACTCATATAGAATGGTTTCACCTTTGGTTTAGAATTGGTTAACATGGTCATATCCAAGCCTATGATGTCCTCATCACTGGGTAATCATTCTTTTCCACTTTAGCTGCGGGTGTAGTTGCTCAAATTGCTCCATGCACTCAATGGTTTTATTCCCATCCTCCTGCAAAATGTTATGGACAACGAGGGGAAAAACAGGACGCTCTATCTCTAGCTGTGGTGATGAAATTAGAGAAGTATCACACAATTCTTCTTGGTCACAAGGTACAACAAGCAAATCAGGTTGTGACAAAGGCAAATCAGCACTGAGTTTCACTATTTGTTGCTCCTTTTTAACATGTACAGTGGACAATTGCTGGTTACAATGTGTCGCATCATTCTTGCAAGTATTCATCGATAAAAGAATCTGATTTTCAACTTTACAAGCAAGACAAAACAAGCAGGATATATGGTTATATGTTTCACCAATGAGCAAGCATTGAATTTCAGAATTGAGCCCTTTCATGAACCTACTCATTACATCTTCCATGGATTCATCCAAGCCACTAAATATGATACAAATTTTAAAATCATGGTAGTATTGTTTCACGGTTCTACTACCCTGTTTCAGTTTCTCCAGTTTAGCAAGCAAGTGGTCCACATAATATGCAGGAATATATACACCTCTAAAATGCATTTTGAATTCTTTCCATGTTTTCGGAACAATGTTATTCCTACAAAGATGTTTCCATTCATGCAAAGCATCCTTAGTTAAAGCATTAGATGCAACAAAAACCATTTGCTTCTCAGACAAATCATACTCATCAAATTTCTTATCTACCTTCAGCTCCCAATTAATGTATGCATGAGGATCAAATTTACCAGCAAATGAAGGCAAGTGTTGAATGACATCCAGAATATGAGGGTGTAATGCCATGAACTCATGATGCTCTGCATTACCTGCCATGATTAGTAGAAAACAAGAAACAAACACAATAACATGTATGCTCCTATCAACTACAAGGATGTGGTGATCATAATTCTCTCACTTTCAACTTATTCAAACAAGCTCTTACAAGTTCTTACCAAGCCAAACAGGAGGTGGCAGCAACCAACAAGTCGGGAACCCTGGAAAAAGCGTATCGGTGCTGCAGCAAGAACACCTATCAAGCTGTAATCGGATATGTGGAGTTGTAGGAGGGCTGAAATTAATACACAAGGAAGTACTAGCACCACATTAATCACAAAAGCAAGCTGAGAAATCGTTCAACGGTGGTACCGTGCTGGTCCTAGGCTAGACCGTGCTAGAGACGCGAGCCTGGACACAAACGAAGCCACGGTACAATAGGAAACAAGGCACAAGAATAGCAAGAAATTCACTCCCCCTTCTTTTCCTTCTCTTTTCTTTTCTTTCTTTTCTCTTTCTCTTTCTTTCTATTTTTTCGTTCTTTTACTTTGCACAACCAGAGCAAATCAGAATCTTTGCAAATCAGATTTCAGAAAAGCAACTTACAATGTGTTTCTCTTTCTTTTCTGGGAGTAACAAGAATAGAAGTAGCAATGTAGATTTTTCTTTGTGTGCCCAAATCAGATTTTGCCGGTGTTAAAATAAAATAGCAGGGATGGGTATGCGGCAGCAAAGATGCATATGATGGAAATTATTGCAATGGAGATGAATATGATGTAGGATGGAGATGTTTATGGTGGTGATGGCAGCAGAGACGTATATGATTGACGGTGACCAAAACGTGACAAGAACTCGAAACTCTAAAAGACTAACCCTAAGACCAGCAACTTGACTCAACCGATGTAAGCCAAACTCAACAAGCCTGAACTAAGTAGTACTAGTAAAAGGCACAAAAGGTCTATGGGATTATGGAAAATTAAATCTACAATTTTTATGGCTTTTTCTGGACTATAGGAAAATAATGTAAACTGAAATCTCTCACCGATAAACCTTGCTCTGATTACCAATTGATATGAACCCGCTAGGGTTCGTGGTCGATCTTTCGATGAGAGGCGTGAGATAACTCGATTGGTGGATGGAGATGACGTTCACGACCCGACTACAGCCTTCCAAGACCGCGCCTTAGCGACCGATACACCAACTCCAGCGGTTGCACGCGATCTTGCGGAGCACGACCAACCAAACCACTAGGGTTATTCCTGCAAGCAATCGAAGAACCAGCAAGAACAAGAAGAACAAGCACTCAATTGCAAATATGAGATGAAAGTTCAGATCTGATACACATGAAGGTGGGGTTCTGAATCGAGTAGAACGGATGGTCTAGTCGACACACGCGTCTACAAGGAAGTAGCAGCGGCTAAACTTACATCAAAAACAAAACCCAATCTGTTTGTGGCGGCTCTAGAGGCATATATGTAGATGGAAGGACGACCAAGGAGGTGCTGGGGTCGTCCTCCAACCCTAGGACGTGTCCCTAATGGACCGAACTTGATACATGGGCCAATAGCCCAAAATTAGGCGACGCAGCACCATAAGCAGAGAAGGTCCTGACGTTAAAACGACGACTACAAACGTATCTGATAAGATATGGGAACAAGCATAGATCCATTGGAAAGTAGACTTGATATGCTTTCCAAAGAGTCCTAGAACGTTCCAATCGGACTCCGTATGAAGTCGTGGTGACCGTCTCAAGTTGGGACTCTGCTGCAGTCCGAATTCCACACCAAAACGTGTTGGACTTGGACTCTTTCCTTCCTTGGGCTATAAGTGACGTGGTGGCCTGATGGAGGACGTTTGGAATACTTAGATTTGGTCCCCAATCAACTTTATTATCCTTCCATGCTTTCCATATGCAATCAAACACTCCCTTGATCCATGTAAGTAATTCTGCAAACGAGAATGTACACACTTTATGGTGCAGCACCAATTCATCAAATGTATCAATAATAAGACTCATATAGAATGGTTTCACCTTTGGTTTAGAATTGGTTAACATGGTCATATCCAAGCCTATGATGTCCTCATCAGAAGCAAACCGTGTTCCTATCTTGCATCTTGGTTTCACAACACATCGAAACCCATCCAAACGAGGTTCCACTTCTCCCACGACACCTATGTGTTTCAAGGAGTGCGATGGAAATAGTTTTGATGCTTCTTGTAGGTTCGAAGCAAACCGTGCCCCTATCTTGCATCTTGGTTTCACAACACATTCAAACTCATGCTAACGTGGTTCCACTTCTCCCATGACACCTATGTGTTTCATGGAGTGCAAAGTAAACAGTTTTCGTGCCTATGGTAGGTTCGAAGAAAACCGTGCTCCAATCTTGCATCTTGGTTTCACAACGCAATGAAACGAGGTTCCACAATTACCATGACACCAATGAGTTTCCTGGAGTGCAAAGGAAATAGTTTTTGTGCCTATGGTAGGTTCGAAGCAAACCGTGCTCCTATCGTGCATCTTTGTTTCACATCGCATCCAAATGAGGTTCCACTTCCCCCATGACACCTATGAGTTTCATGGAGTGCAAAGGTAAAAATTTTCGTGCCTATGGTAGGTTGGAAGTAAATTGTGCTCCTACCTTGCATTTTGGTTTCACAATGCATCGAAACGAGGTCCCACTTTTAACATGACACAAATGAGTTCAATGGAGTGGATAGCAAATAGTTTTTGTGCCTGTGGTAGGTTCGAAGCAAACCATGCTGCTATATTGCATCATGGTTTCTCAACGCAACGAAACGAGGTTCCACTGTTCCCATACTCCAATGAGTTTGATGGAGTACAAAGCAAATAGTTTTTGTGCCTACGGTAGGTTCAAAGCAAACCGTGCTCCTATCTTGCATCTATGTTTCACATCACATCTAAACTCATCGAAACAAGGTTCCACTTCTCCCACGACACCTATATGTTTCATGCAGCGTAAAGGAAATAGTTTTCGTGTGATGGTAGGTTCGAGGCAAACCGTGCTCCTATCTTGGATCTTGGTTTCACAACACATCCAATCTCGTCCAAACGAGGTTCCACTTCTTCCACGACACATATGTGTTCCATGGAGTGCAAAGGAAATTGTTTTCATTCCTTTGGTCGGTTCGAAGCAAACCATGCTCCTATCTTGCATCTTGCTTTCACAACACATCCAATCTTAGCCAAACGAGGTTCCACTTCTTCCACGACACCTATGTGTTCCATGGAGTCCAAATGAAATAGTTTTCATCCCTATGGTAGGTTCAAAGCAAACCGTGCTCCTATCTTGCACCTTTGTTTCACATCAATCCAAACACATCCAAACGAGCTTCCACTTCTCCCACGACACCTATATCTTTCATGGAGAGTTTCATGGAGTGCAAAGGAAACACTTTTCGTGCCTATGGTAGGTTCGAAGCAAACCATGCACCTATCTTGCATCCTGGTTTCACAACGCAACGAAACGAGGTTCCAGAATTCCCATAACACCAATGAGTTTCATGGAGTGCGAAGCAAATAGTTTTTGTGCCTGTGGTAGGTTCGAAGCAAACCGTGCTCCTATCTCGCATCTTGGTTTCACAACACATCCAGGCTCATCCAAACGAGGCTCCACTTCTTCCATGACACCTTTGTGTTTCATGGAGTGCAAAGGAAATAGTTTTCGTGCCTATGGTAGGTTCGAAGCAAACTGTGCTCCAATCTTGCATCTTGGTTACACAACGCATCCAAATGAGGTTCCACTTCTCCCATGACACCTATGAGTTTCATGGAGTGCAAAGGTAAAAATTTTCGTGCCTATGGTAGGTTCGAAGTAAATTGTGCTCCTACCTAGCATTTTGGTTTCAGAACGCATCGAAACGAGGTTCCACTTTTCCCATGACACAAATGAGTTTCATGGAGCGGATAGCTAATAGTTTTTGTGCCTATGGCAGGTTAGGAGCAAACCGTGCTCCTATCTTGCATCATGTTTTCTCAACGCATCGAAACGAGGTTCCACTATTCCCATACACCCACGAGTTTCACGGAGTACAAAGCAAATAGTTTTCGTGCCAATGGTAGGCTCGAAGCAAACTGTTCTCCTATCTTGCATCTTCGTTTCACAACGCATCCAAATGAGGTTCCACGTCTCCCATGATACCTATGTGTTTCATGGAGCGCAAAGCAAAAAGTTTTCGTGCCTAGGGGTAGGTTCGTAGCCAACCGTGCTCCTACCTTGCGTCTTGGTTTCACAACGTATCGAAACGAGGTTCCACTTTTCCCATGAGAGCAATGAGTTTCATTGAGTGCAAAGCAAATTGTTTTTGTGCCTATTGTGGGTTCGAAGCAATCCATGCTCCTATCTTGCATCTTGGTTTCACAACACTTCAAACTCAATCCAAATGAGGTTGCACTTCTCCCATGACACCGATGTGTTTCATGGAGTGAAAGGAAACAGTTTTCGTGCCTATGGTAGGATCGAAGCAAACCGTGCTCCTATCTTGCATCTTGGTTTCACAACACCTTCAAACTCATCCTAACGAGGTTCCACTTCTCCCATGACACCTATGTGTTTAATGGAGTGCAAAGGAAATAGTTTTCGTGCCTATGGTAGGTTCAAAGCAAACCGTGCTCCTATCTTGCATCTTGGTTTCACAACGCATCGAAACGAGGTTCCACTGTTCCCATGACACCAATGAGTTTCATGGAGGGCAAAGCAAATAGTTTTTGTGCCTATGGTAGGTTCGTAGCAAACCGTGCTCCTATCGTGCATCTTTGTTTCACAACACATCCAAGCTCATCCAAACGAGGTTCCAATTCTTCCACGACACCTATGTGTTTCATGGAGTGCAAAGGAAATTGTTTTCATGCCTATGGTAGGTTCGAAGCAAACTGTGCTCCTATCTTGCATCTTGGTTTCACAACACATCCAAACTCATCCAACGAGATTCCACTTCTCCCACGATACCTTTGTGTTTCATGGAGTGCAAAGGAAATAGTTTTCGTGCCTATGGAAGGGTCGAAGCAAACCGTGCTCCTATCCTGCATCTTGGTTTCACAACGCATCCAAATGAGGTTCCACTTCCCCCATGACACCTATTAGTTTCATGGAATGCAAAGCTAAAAATTTTCGTGCCTATGGTAGGTTCGAAGTAAATTGTGCTCCTACCTTGCATTTTGGTTTCACAACGCATCGAAACGAGGTTCCACTTTTCCCATGACACAAATGAGTTTCATGGAGCGGATAGCTAATAGTTTTTGTGCCTATGGCAGGTTAGGAGCAAACCGTGCTCCTATCTTGCATCATGGTTTCTCAACGCATCGAAACGAGGTTCCACTATTCCCATACACCCACGAGTTTCACGGAGTACAAAGCAAATAGTTTTCGTGCCAATGGTAGGCTCGGAGCAAACTGTTTTCCTATCTTGCATCTTCGTTTCACAACGCATCCAAATGAGGTTCCACGTCTCCCATGATACCTATGTGTTTCATGGAGCGCAAAGCAAAAAGTTTTCGTGCCTAGGGGTAGGTTCGTAGCCAACCGTGCTCCTACCTTGCGTCTTGGTTTCACAACGTATCGAAACGAGGTTCCACTTTTCCCATGATAGCAATGAGTTTCATTGAGTGCAAAGCAAATTGTTTTTGTGCCTATTGTGGGTTCGAAGCAATCCGTGCTCCTATCTTGCATCTTGGTTTCACAACACTTCAAACTCATCCAAATGAGGTTGGACTTCTCCCATGACACCGATGTGTTTCATGGAGTGAAAGGAAACAGTTTTCGTGCCTATGGTAGGATCGAAGCAAACCGTGCTCCTATCTTGCATCTTGGTTTCACAACACCTTCAAACTATTCCTAACGAGGTTCCACTTCTCCCATGACACCTATGTGTTTAATGGAGTGCTAAGGAAATAGTTTTCGTGCCTATGGTAGGTTCAAAGCAAACCGTGCTCCTATCTTGCATCTTGGTTTCACAACGCATCGAAACGAGGTTCCACTATTCCCATGACACCAATGAGTTTCATGGAGGGCAAAGCAAATAGTTTTTGTGCCTATGGTAGGTTCGAAGCAAACCGTGCTCCTATCGTGCATCTTTGTTTCACAACACATCCAAGCTCATCCAAACGAGGTTCCAATTCTTCCACGACACCTATGTGTTTCATGGAGTGCAAAGGAAATTGTTTTCATGCCTATGGTAGGTTCGAAGCAAACTGAGCTCCTATCTTGCATCTTGGTTTCACAACACATCCAAACTCATCCAACGAGATTCCACTTCTCCCACGATACCTTTGTGTTTCATGGAGTGCAAAGGAAATAGTTTTCGTGCCTATGGAAGGGTCGAAGCAAACCGTGCTCCTATCCTGCATCTTGGTTTCACAACGCATCCAAATGAGGTTCCACTTCCCCCATGACACCTATGAGTTTCATGGAGTGCAAAGCTAAAAATTTTCGTGCCTATGGTAGGTTCGAAGTAAATTGTGCTCCTACCTTGCATTTTGGTTTCACAACGCATTGAAACGAGGTTCCACTTTTCCCATGACACAAATGAGTTTCATGGAGCGGTAGCTAATAGTTTTTGTGCCTATGGCAGGTTAGGAGCAAACCGTGCTCCTATCTTGCATCATGGTTTCTCAACGCATCGAAACGAGGTTCCACTATTCCCATACACCCACGAGTTTCACGGAGTACAAAGCAAATAGTTTTCGTGCCAATGGTAGGCTCGGAGCAAACTGTTTTCCTATCTTGCATCTTCGTTTCACAACGCATCCAAATGAGGTTCCACGTCTCCCATGATACCTATGTGTTTCATGGAGCGCAAAGCAAAAAGTTTTCGTGCCTAGGGGTAGGTTCGTAGCCAACCGTGCTCCTACCTTGCGTCTTGGTTTCACAACGTATCGAAACGAGGTTCCACTTTTCCCATGATAGCAATGAGTTTCATTGAGTGCAAAGCAAATTGTTTTTGTGCCTATTGTGGGTTCGAAGCAATCCGTGCTCCTATCTTGCATCTTGGTTTCACAACACTTCAAACTCATCCAAATGAGGTTGGACTTCTCCCATGACACCGATGTGTTTCATGGAGTGAAAGGAAACAGTTTTCGTGCCTATGGTAGGATCGAAGCAAACCGTGCTCCTATCTTGCATCTTGGTTTCACAACACCTTCAAACTATTCCTAACGAGGTTCCACTTCTCCCATGATACCTATGTGTTTCATGGAGTGCAAAGGAAATAGTTTTCGTGCCTATGATAGGTTCGGAGCAAACCATGCTCCTACCTTGCATCTAGGTTTCACAACAAATCGAAACGAGGTTCCACTTTTCCCATGACACCAATGAGTTTCGTGGAGTGCAAAGCAAATTGTTTTTGTGCCTTTGGTAGGTTCGAATCAATCCGTGCTCCTATCTAGAATCTTGGTTTCACAAGGCATCCAAACTCATCCAAACGAGGTTCCACTTCGCCCACGACACCTATGTGTTTCATGGAGTGCAAAGGAAATTGTTTTTATGCCAATGGTAGGATCGAAGCAAACTGTGCTCCTATCTTGCATCTTGATTTCACGACACATCCAAACCAATCCAAACGAGGTTCCACTTCTCCCACGACACCTATGTGTTTCAAGGCGTGCAATGGAAATAGTTTTCATGCTTCTGGTACGTACGAAGCAAACCGTGCTCCTATCTTGCATCTTGGTTTGACAACACACTCAAACTCATCCAAACGAGGTTCCACCTCTCCCACGACACCTATGTGTTTCATGGAGTGCAAAGGAAACAGTTTTCGTGCCTATGGAAGGTTCGAAGCAAACCGTGCTCCTATCTTATATCTTGGCTTCACAACGCATCGAAACGAGGTTCCACAATTCCCATGACACCAATGAGCTTCATGGAGTGCAAAGCAAATAGTTTTTGTGCCTATGGTAGGATTGAAGCAAACCGTGCTCCTATCTTGCATCTTGGTTTCACAACACATCCAAACTCATCCAAACGAGGTTCCACTTCTTCCACGACACCTATGTGTTTCATGGATTGCAAAGGAAATAGTTTTCGTACATATGGTAGGTTCGAAGCAAACCGTGCTCCTATCTTGCATCTTGGTTTCATAAGGCATCCAAACGAGGTTCCACAGTTCCCATGACACCAATGAGTTTAATGGAGGGCAAAGCAAATATTTTTCGAGCCTATGGTAGGTTCGAAGCAAGCCGTTCACCTATCTTGCTTCTTGGTTTTACAACACATCCAAACTCATCCAAACGTGGTTCCACTTTTCCCATGACACCTTTGTGTTTCATGGTGTGCAAAGGAAATAGTTTTCTTGCCTATGGTATGTTCAAAGCATACCGTGCTCCTATCTTGCATCTTTGTTTTCACAACGCATCGAAACGAGGTTCCACTATTTCCATGACACAAATGAGTTTCGTGGAGTGCAAAGCAAATTGTTTTTGTGCCTATGGTAGGTTCAAAACAAACCGTGCTCCTATCTTGCATCTTGGTTTCACAACACATCCAAACTAATCCAAACGAGATTCCACATCTCCCACGACACCTTTGTGTTTCACGGAGTGCAAAGGAAATAGTTGTCGTGCCTATCGTAGGTTCGAAGCAAACCGTGCTCCTATCTCGCATCTTGGTTTCGCAATGAATCCAAATGAGGTTCCACTTCTCTCACGACACCTATGTATTTCATGGAGTGCAAAGGAAATAGTTTTCGTGCCAATGGTAGGCACGGATCAAACCGTTCTCCTATCTTGCATCCTCGTTTCACAACGCATGTGTTTCACGGAGCGCAAAGCAAATAGTGTTCGTGCCTATGATATGTTCGGAGCAAACCGTGCTCCTACTTTGCATCTTGGTTTCACAACGTATCGATACGAGGTTCCACTTTTCCCATGACACCAATGAGTTTCATGGAGTGGAAGGAAAATTGTTTTTGTGCCTATGGTAGGTTCGAAGCAATCCGTGCTCCTATCTTGCATCTTGGTTTCCAACGCATCCAAACTCATACAAACAAGGTTCCACTTCACCCACGACACCTATGTGTTTCATGGACCGCAATGGAAGTAGTTTTTATGCCAATGGTAGGATCCAAGCAACCTGTGCTCCAATCTTGCATCTTGGTTCCACAACACATCCAAACGAGGTTCCACTTCTCCCACGACAAGTAAATTGTGCTCCTACCTTGCATTTTGGTTTCACAACGCATCGAAACGAGGTCTTGCTTTTCCCATGAAACAAATGAGTTTCAAGGAGTGGATAGCAAATAGTTTTTGTGCCTATGGTAGGTTCGAATCAAACCGTGCTCCGATCTTGCATCATGGTTTCTCAATGCATCGAAATGAGGTTACACTATTCCCATACACCATTGAGTTTCATGGAGTACAAAGCAAATAGTTTTCGTGCCTATGATAGGTTCGAAGCAAACCGCGCTCCTATCTTGCATCTTGGTTTCACAACACATCCAAACTCATCCAAACGGGGTTCCACTTCTCTCACGACACCTATGTATTTCATGGAGTGCAAAGAAAATAGTTTTCGTGCCAATGGTAGGCTCGAAGCAAACTGTTCTCCTATCTTGCATCCTCGTTTCACAACGCATCCAAATGAGGCTCCAATCTCCCATGACACCTATGTGTTTCATGGAGTGCAAAGGAAATAGTTTGCGTGCCTATGGTAGGTTCGGAGCCAACCGTGCTCCTACCTTGCGTCTTGGTTTCACAACGTATCGAAACGAGGTTCCACTTTTCCCATGATAGCATTGAGTTTCGTTGAGTGCAAAGCAAATTGTTTTTGTGCCTATTGTGGGTTCGAAACAATCCGTGCTCCTATCTTGCGTCTTGGTTTCACAACAAATTCAAACTCATCCAAACGAGGTTCCACTTCTCCCACGACACCTATGTGTTTCATGGAGTGAAAGGAAACAGTTTCGTGCCTATGGTAGGTTCGAAGCAAACCGTGCTGCTATCTTGCATCTTGGTTTCACAACACCTCCAAACTCATCCAAACGAGGTTCCACTTCTCCCATGACACCTATGTGTTTCATGGAGTGCAAAGGAAATAGTTTTCGTGCCTATGGTAGGTTCAAAGCAAACCATACTCCTATCTTGCATGTTGGTTTCACAACGCATCGAAACGAGGTTCCACTATTCCCATGACACCAATGAGTTTCATGGAGGGCAAAGCAAATAGTTTTCGTGCCTATGGTAGGTTCGAAGCAAACCGTTCTCCTATCTTGCATCTTTGTTTCACAACACATCCAAACTCATCCAAACGAGGTTCCACTTCTCTCACGACACCTATGTGTTTCATGGACTGCCAAGGAAATAGTTTTCGTCCCTGTGGTAGATTTAACGCGAACCGTGTTCCTATCTTGCATCTTGGTTTCACAACGTATCCAAATGAGGCTCCAGTTCTCCCATGACACCTATGAGTTTTACGGAATGCAAAGTAAATAGTTTTTGTGCCTATGGTAGGTTCGGAGCAAACCGTGGTCCTACCTTGCATCTTGGTTTCACAAGCATCGAAAGAATTTTCCACTTTTCCCATGACACCAATGAGTTTCTTGGAGTGCAAAGAAAATTGTTTTTGTCCCTATGGTAGGTTCGAAGCAAACCGTGCTCCTATCTTGCATCTTGGTTTCACAACACATCCAAACTCAATCAAACGAGGTTCCACTTCTCCCACGACACAATGAGTTTCATGGAGTACAAAGAAAATTGTATTTGTCCCTATGGTAGGTTCATAGCAATCCGTGCTCCTATTTTGCATCTTGGTTTCACAACACATCCAAACTCATCCAAATGAGGTTTCACTTCTCCCATGACACCCTATGTGTTTCATGGAGTGCAAAGGAAATAGTTTTCGTGCCTATGGTAGTGTCGAAGCAAACTATGCTCCTATCTTGCACCTTGGTTTCACAACGCATTCAAATGAGGTTCCACTTCTCCCATGACACCTATGAGTTTCATGGAATGCAAAGCAAATAGTTTTCGCGCCTATGGTAGGTTCGAAGCAAACCATGCTCCTATCTTGCATCTTGGTTTCACAACACATCCAAAGTCATCCAAACGAGGTTCCACTTCTCCCATGACACCTATGTGTTTCATGGAGTGGAAAGGAAATAGTTTTCATGCCTATGGTAGGTTCAAAGCAAACCGTGCCCCTATCTTGCATCTTGGATTCACAACACAACCAAATAAGGTTCCACTTCCCCCATGACACCTATGAGTTTCATGGAGTGCAAAGCAAATAGTTTTCGTGCCTACGGTAGGTTCGAAGCAAACCGTGCTCCTATCTTGCATCTTGGTTTCACAACACATCCAAACTCATCCAAATGGGGTTCCACTTCTCTCACGACACCTATGTATTTCGTGGAGTGCAAAGGAAATAGTTTTCGTGCCAATGGTAGGCTCGAAGCAAACTGTTCTCCTATCTTGCATCTTCGTTTCACAACGCATCTAAATGAGGTTCCACGTCTCCCATGATACCTCTGTGTTTCATGGAGCGCAAAGCAAAAAGTTTTCGAGCCTACGGGTAGGTTCGTAGCCAACCGTGCTCCTACCTTGCGTCTTGGTTTCACAATGTATCGAAACAAGGTTCCACTTTTCCCATGATAGCAATGAGTTTCGTTGAGTGCAAAGCAAATTGTTTTTGTGCCTATTGTGGGATCGAAGCAATCCGTGCTCCTATCTTGCATCTTGGTTTCACAACACTTCAAACTCATCCAAATGAGGTTGCACTTCTCCCATGACACCGATGTGTTTCATGGAGTGAAAGGAAACAGTTTTCGTGCCTACGGTAGGATCGAAGCAAACCGTGCTCCTATCTTGCATCTTGGTTTCACAACACCTCCAAACTCATCCAAACGAGGTTCCACTTCTCCCATGACACCTATGTGTTTCATGGAGTGCAAAGGAAATAGTTTTCGTGCCTATGGTAGGTTCAAAGCAAACCGTGCTCCTATCTTGCATCTTGGTTTCACAACGCATCGAAACGAGGTTCCACTATTCCCTTGACACCAATGAGTTTCATGGAGGGCAAAGCAAATAGTTTTCATGCCTATGGTAGGTTCGAAGCAAATCGTGCTCCTATCTTGCATCTTTGTTTCACAACACATCCAAACTCA
Organism: Eremochloa ophiuroides; assembly: GCA_038502445.1. NCBI lineage: Eukaryota > Viridiplantae > Streptophyta > Magnoliopsida > Poales > Poaceae > Eremochloa > Eremochloa ophiuroides. Next base: position 246,802 of record JAHLJS010000175.1, read on the forward strand.
TCCAAACGAGATTCCAATTCTCTCACGACACCTATGTGTTTCATGGACTGCAAAGGAAATAGCTTTCGTCCCTGTGGTAGGTTTAAAGCAAACCGTGTTCCTATCTTGCATCTTGGTTTCACAACGTATCCAAATGAGGCTCCACTTCTCCCATGACACCTATGAGTTTTACGGAACGCAAAGTAAATAGTTTTTGTGCCTATGGTAGGTTCGGAGCAAACCGTGGTCCTACCTTGCATCTTGGTTTCACAACGCATCGAAAGAATTTTCCACTTTTCCCATGACTCCAATGAGTTTCTTGGAGTGCAAAGAAAATTGTTTTTGTCCCTATGGTAGGTTCGAAGCAAACCGTGCTCCTATCTTGCATCTTGGTTTCACAACACATCCAAACTCAATCAAACGTGGTTCCACTTCTCCCACGACACAATGAGTTTCATGGAGTGCAAAGAAAATTGTATTTGTCCCTATGGTAGGTTCACAGCAATCCGTGCTCCTATTTTGCATCTTGGTTTCACAACACATCCAAACTCATCCAAATGAGGTTCCATTTCTCCCATGACACCCTATGTGTTTCATGGATGGCGTGCAAAGGAAATAGTTTTCATGCCTATGGTAGTGTCGAAGCAAACTATGCTCCTATCTTGCATCATGGTTTCACAACGCATTCAAATGAGGTTCCACTTCTCCCATGAAACCTATGAGTTTCATGGAATGCAAAGCAAATAGTTTTCGTGCCTATGGTAGGTTCGAAGCAAACCATGCTCCTATCTTGCATCTTGGTTTCACAACACATCCAAAGTCATCCAAACGAGGTTCCACTTCTCCCATGACACCTATGTGTTTCATGGAGTGGAAAGGAAATAGTTTTCATGCCTATGGTAGGTTCAAAGCAAACCGTGCCCCTATCTTGCATCTTGGATTCGCAACACATCCAAATAAGGTTCCACTTCCCCCAAGACACCTATGAGTTTCATGGAGTGCAAAGCAAATAGTTTTCGTGCCTACGGTAGGTTCGAAGCAAACCGTGCTCCTATCTTGCATCTTGGTTTCACAACACTTCCAAACTCATCCAAACGGGGTTCCATTTCTCTCACGACACCTATGTATTTCATGGAGTGCAAAGGAAATAGTCTTCGTGCCAATGGTAGGCTCGAAGCAAACTGTTCTCCTATCTTGCATCTTCATTTCACAACGCATCCAAATGAGGTTCCACATCTCCCATGATACCTATGTGTTTCATGGAGCGCAAAGCAAAAAGTTTTCATGCCTATGGTAGGTTCGGAGCCAACCGTACTACTACCTTGCGTCTAGGTTTCACAACCTATCGAAACGAGGTTCCACTTTTCCCATGATAGCAATGAGTTTCATTGAGTGCAAAGCAAATTGTTTTTCTGCCTATTGTGGGTTCGAAGCAATCCGTGCTCCTATCTTGCGTCTTGGTTTCACAACACATTCAAACTCATCCAAATGAGGTTCCACTTCTCCCATGACACCGATGTGTTTCATGGAGTGAAAGGAAACAGTTTTCGTGCCTATGGTAGGTTCGAAGCAAACCGTGCTCCTATCTTGCATCTTGGTTTCACAACACCTCCAAACTCATCCAAACGAGGTTCCACTTCTCCCATGACACCTATGTGTTTCATGGAGTGCAAAGGAAACAGTTTTCGTGCCTATGGTAGGTTCAAAGCTAACCGTGCTCCTATCTTGCATCGTGGTTTCACAACGCATCGAAACGAGGTTCCACTAGTCCTATGACACCAATGAGTTTCATGGAGGGCAAAGCAAATTGTTTTCATGTTTATGGTAGGTTCGAAGCAAACCGTTCTCCTATCTTGCATCTTTGTTTCACAACACATCCAAACTCATCCAAACGAGATTCCACTTCTCTCACGACACCTATGTGTTTCATGGACTGCAAAGGAAATAGTTTTCGTCCCTATGGTAGGTTTAAAGCAAACCGTGTTCCTATCTTGCATCTTGGTTTCACAACGTATCCAAATGAGGCTCCAGCTTCTCCCATGACACCTATGAGTTTTACGGAACGCAAAATAAATAGTTTTTGTGCCTATGGTAGGTTCGGAGCAAACCGTTGTCCTACATTGCATCTTGGTTTCACAACGCATCAAAAGAATTTTCCATCTTTCCCATGACACCAATGAGTTTCTTGGAGTGCAAAGAAAATTGTTTTTGTCTCTAAGGTAGGTTCGAAGCAAACCGTGCTCCTATCTTGTATCTTGGTTTCACAACACATCCAAACTCAATCAAACGAGGTTCCACTTCTCCCACGACACAATGAGTTTCATGAAGTGCGAAGAAAATTGTATTTGTCCCTATGGTAGGTTCATAGCAATCCGTGCTCCTATTTTGCATCTTGGTTTCACAACACATCCAAACTCATCCAAATGAGGTTCCACTTCTCCCATGACACCCTATGTGTTTCATGGAGTGCAAAGTAAATAGTTTTCGTGCCTATGGTAGTGTCGAAGCAAACTATGCTCCTATCTTGCATCTTGGTTTCACAACGCATTCAAATGAGGTTCCACTTCTCCCATGACACCTATGAGTTTCATGGAATGCAAAGCAAATAGTTTTCGTGCATATGGAAGGGTCGAAGCAAACCGTGCTCCTATCTTGCATCTTGGTTTCACAACACATCCAAAGTCATCCAAACGAGTTTCCACTTCTCCCATGACACCTATGTGTTTCATGGAGTGGAAAGGAAATAGTTTTCATGCCTATGGTAGGTTCAAAGCAAACCGTGCCCCTATCTTGCATCTTGGATTCACAACACATCTAAATAAGGTTCCACTTCCCCCATGACACCTATGAGTTTCATGGAGTGCAAAGCATATAGTTTTCGTGGCTACGGTAGGTTCGAAGCAAACCGTGCTCCTATCTTGCATCTTGGATTCACAACACATCCAAACTCATCCAAATGGGGTTCCACTTCTCTCACGACACCTATGTATTTCATGGAGTGCAAAGGAAATAGTTTTCGTGCCAATGGTAGGCTCGAAGCAAACTGTTCTCCTATCTTGCATCTTCGTTTCACAACGCATCCAAATGAGGTTCCACATCTCCCATGATACCTATGTGTTTCATGGAGCACAAAGCAAAAAGTTTTCGTGCCTATGGTAGGTTCGGAGCCAACCGTGCTCCTACCTTGCGTCTTGGTTTCACAATGTATCGAAACGAGGTTCCACTTTTCCCATGATAGCAATGAGTTTCATTGAGTGCGAAGCAAATTGTTTTTCTGCCTATTGTGGGTTCGAAGCAATCCGTGCTCCTATCTTGCATCTTGGTTTCACAACACATTTAAACTCATCCAAATGAGGTTCCACTTCTCCCATGACACCGATGTGTTTCATGGAGTGAAAGGAAACAATTTTCGTGCCTATGGTAGGTTCGAAGCAAACCGTGCTCCTATCTTGCATCTTGGTTTCACAACACCTCCAAACTCATCCAAACGAGGTTCCACTTCTCCCACGACACCTATGTGTTTCATGGAGTGCAAAGGAAATAGTTTTCGTGCCTATGGTAGGTTCAAAGCAAACCGTGCTCCTATCTTGCATCTTGGTTTCACAACGCATCGAAACGAGGTTCCACTATTCCCATGACACCTCAAATTTTTAAATAAGGAATAAATCATGTCTATATCTAAACAACCTTTTCGTAAATCTAAGCAACCCTTTCGTAAATCCAAACAATGAGTTTCATGGAGGTCAAAGCAAATAGTTGTCATGCCTATGGGAGGTTCGAACCAAACCGTTCTCCTATCTTGCATCTTTGTTTCACAACACATCCAAACTCATCCAAACGAGGTTCCACTTCTCCCACGATACATATGTGTTTCATGGACAGCAAAGGAAATAGTTTTCGTCCCTGTGGTAGGTTCAAGGCAAACCGTGTTCCTATCTTGCATCTTGGTATCACAACGTATCCAAATGAGGCTCCACTTCTCCCATGACACCTATGAGTTTTACGGAACGCAAAGTAAGTAGTTTTTGTGCCTATGGTAGGTTCGGAGCAAACCGTTGTCCTACCTTGCATCTTGGTTTCACAACGCATCGAAAGAATTTTCCACTTTTCCCATGACACCAATGAGTTTCTTGGAGTGCACAGAAAATTGTTTTTGTCCCTATGGTAGGCTCGAAGCAAACCGTGCTCCTATCTTGCATCTTGGTTTCACAACACATCCAAACTCAATCAAATGAGGTTCCACTTCTCCCACGACACAATGAGTTTCATGGAGTGCAAAGAAAATTGTATTTGTCCCTATGGTAGGTTCATAGCTATCCATGCTCCTATTTTGCATCTTGGTTTCACAACACATCCAAACTCATCCAAATGAGGTTCCACTTCTCCCATGACACCCTATGTGTTTCATGGAGTGCAAAGGAAATAGTTTTCGTGCCTATGGTAGGGTCGAAGCAAACTATGCTCCTATCTTGTATCTCGGTTTCACAACGCTTCCAAATGAGGTTCCACTTCTCCGATGACACCTATGAGTTTCATGGAATGCAAAGTAAATAGTTTTCGTGCCTATGGTAGGTTCGAAGCAAACCATGTTCCTATCTTGCATCTTGGATTCACAACACATCTAAACTCATCCAAACGAGGTTCCACTTCTCCCATGACACCTATGTGTTTCATGGAGTGGAAAGGAAATAGTTTTCATGCCTATGATAAGTTCAAAGCAAACCGTGCTCCTATCTTGCATCTTGGTTTCACAACACATCCAAATAAGGTTCCACTTCCCCCATGACACCTATGAGTTTCATGGAGTGCAAAGCAAATAGTTTTCGTGCCTATGGTAGGTTCGAAGCAAACCGTGCTCCTATCTTGCATCTTGGTTTCACAAAACATCCAAACTCATCCAAACGAGGTTCCAGTTCTCCCACGACACTTATGTGTTTCATTGAGTGCAAAGGAAATAGATTTCATGCCTATGGTAGGTTCGAAGCAAACCATGCTCCTATCATGCATCTTATTTTGACAACGCATCCAAATGAGGTTCCACTTCTCCCATAACTCCTATGTGTTTCATGGAGCGCAATGCAAATAGTTTTCGTGCTTATCGTAGGTTTAGAGCAAACCGTGGTCCTACCTTGCATCTTGGTTTCACAACGCATCGAAACAAGGTTCCACTTTTCCCATGACACCAATGAGTTTCTTGGAGTACAAAGAAAATTGTTTTTGTCCCTATGGTAGGTTCGAAGCAATCCGTGCTCCTATTTTGCATCTTGGTTTCACAACACATCCAAACTCATCCAAATTAGGTTCCACTTCTCCCATGACACCTATGTGTTTCATGGAGTGCAAAGGAAATTGTTTTCGTGCCTATTGTAGGTTCAAAGCAAACATGCTCCTATCTTGCATCTTGGTTTTACAACGCATCCAAATGAGTTCCGCTTCTCCCATGACACCTATGAGTTTGATGGAGTGCAATGCAAATTGTTTTCGTGCCTATTATAGGGTCGAAGCAAACCGTGCTCCTATCTTGCATCTTGGTTTCACAACACATCCAAACTCATCCAATGGAGGTTCCACTTCTCCCACGACACCTATGTTTTTCATGGACTGCAAAGGAAATAGATTTGTGCCTATGGTAGGTTCCAAGCAAACCGTGCTCCTATCTTGCATCTAGGTTTCACAACGTATTAAAATGAGGTTCCACTTCTCCCATGACACCAATGAGTTTCATGGAGTGCAAAACAAATAGTTTTCGTGCCTATGGTATGTTCAGTGCAAACCGTGCTCCTATCTTGCATCTTAGTTTCCCAACGCATCGAAACAAGGTTCCACTTTTCCCACGACACGTATGTGTTTCATGGACTGCAAAAAAAATTGTTTTCGTGCGTATTGTAGGTTCGAAGTAAATCGTGCTCCTATCTTGCATCTTGGTTTCACAAGACATCCAAATGAGGTTCAACTTCTCCCAAGACACCTATGAGTTTCATGAAGTGCAAAGCAAATAGTTTTTGTGCCTATGGTAGGTTCGAGGCAAACCGTGCACCTATCTTACATCTTGGTTTCACAACACATCCAAACTCATCCAAACGAGATTCCACTTCTCCCACGACACCTATGTGTTTCACGGAGTGCAAAGGAAATAGTTGTCGTGCCTATTGTAGGTTCGAAGCAAACCGTGCTCCTATCATGCATCTTAGTTTCACAACGCATCCAAATGAGGCTCGACTTCTCCCATGACACCTATGAGTTTCATGAAGTGCAAAGCAAATAGTTTTTGTGCCTATGGTAGGTTCGAAGCAAGCCATGCTCCAATCATGCATCTTGGTTTGACAACACATCCAAACTCATCCTAACGAGATTCTACTTCTCCCACGACACCTATGTGTTTCACGGAGTGCAAAGGAAATAGTAGTCGTGCCTATCGTAGGTTCGAAGCAAACCGTGCTCCTATCTTGCATCTTGGTTTCACAACGCATCCAAATGAGGTTCCACTTCTCCCTTGACACCTATGAGTTTCGCGGAGTGTAATGCCAATAGTTTTCGTACCGATGATAGGTTCGAAGCAAACCGTGCTCCTATCTTGCATCTTGGTTTCACAACACATCCAAACTCATCCAAACGAGGTTCCACTTCTCCCATGACACCTAGGTGTTTCATGGTGTCCAAAGGCAATAGTTTTCGCGCCTATGGTAGGTTTGAAGCAAACCATGCTCCTATCTTGCATCTTGGTTTCTGAACGCATCCAAATGAGGTTCCACTTCTCCCATGACACCTATGAGTTTCATGGAGTGCAAAGCAAATAGCTTTCGTGCCTATGGTCCGTTCGAAGCAAACCGTGCTCCTATCATGCATCTTGGTTTCACAACACATCCAAACTCATCCAAACGAGGTTCCACTTCTCCCACGACACCTATGTGTTTCAAGGAGTGCAAAGGAAATAGTTTTCGTGCCTATGGTAGGTTCGAAGCAAACCGTGCTCCTATCTTGCATCTTGGTTTCACAACGCATCCAAATGAGGTTCCACTTCTCCCTTGAGACCTATGTGTTTCATGGAGCGCAAAGCAAATATTTTTCGTGCCTATGGTAGGTTCGGAGCAAACCGTGCTCTTATCATGCATCTTAGTTTCACCACGCAGCCAAATGAGGTTCCACTTCTCCCTTGAGACCTTTGTGTTTCATTTTGCGCAAAGCAAATAGTTTTCGTGCCTATGGTAGGTTCGAAGCAAACCGTGCCCCTATCTTGCATCTTGGTTTCACAACACATCCATACTCATCCAAACGAGGTTCCACTTCTCCCACGACACCTATGTGTTTCATTGAGTGCAAAGGAAATAGTTTTCGTGCCTATGGTAGGTTCAAAGCAAACCGTGCTCCTATCTTGCATCTTGGTTTCACAACACATCCAAACTCTTCCAAACGAGGTTCCAATCCTCCCACGACACCTTTGTGCTTCATGGAGTGCAAAGGAAATAGTTTTCGTGCCTACGGAAGGGTCGAAGCAAACTGTGCTTCTATCTTGCATCTTGGTTTCACAACGCATCCAAACGAGGTTCCACTTCTCCCATGACACCTATGAGTTTCATGGTGTGCAAAGAAAATAGTTTTCGTGCCTATGGTAGGTTCGAAGCAAACCGTGCTCCTATCTTGCATCTTGGTTTCACAACACATCCAAACTCATCCAAACCAGGTTCCACTTCATCCCCGATACCTATGTGTTTCAGGGACTGCAAATGAAATTGTTGTCGTGCCTATGGTAGGTTCAAAGTAAACCGTGCTCCTATCTTGCATCTTGGTTTCACAACACATCCAAACTCATCCAACGAGATTCCACTTGTCCCACGACACCTTTGTGTTTCATGGAGTGCAAAGGAAATAGTTTTCGTGCCTATGGAAGGGTCGAAGCAAACTGTGCTCCTATCTTGCATCTTGGTTTCACGACGCATCCAAATGAGGTTCCACTTCTCCCATGACACCTATGAGTTTCAAGTAATGCAAAGCAAATAGTTTTCGGGCCTATGGTAGGTTCGAAGCAAACCGTGCTCCTATCTTGCATCTTGGTTTCACAACACATCCTAACTCATCCAAACGAGGTTCCACTTCTCCCACGACACCTTTGTATTTCACGGAGTGCAAAGGAAATAGTTTTCGTGCCTATGGCAGGTTCAAAGCAAACCGTGCTCCTATCTTGCATCTTGGTTTTACAACACATCCAAACCCTTCCAAACGAGGTTCCACTTCTCCCACGACACCTTTGTGTTTCATGGAGTGCAATGGAAATAGTTTTTGTGCCTATGGATGGGTCGAAGCAAACTGTGCTCCGATCTTGCATCTTGGTTTCACAACGCATCCAAATGAGGTTCCTCATCTCCCATGACACCTATGAGTTTCATGGAATGCAAAGCAAATAGTTTTCGTGGCTATGGTAGGTTCGATGCATACTGTGCTTCTATCTTGCATCTTGGTTTCACAACACATGCAAACTCATCCAAACGAGGTTCCACTTCTCCCACAACACCTTTGTGTTTCATGGAGTGCAAAGGAAATAGTTTTCGTGCCTATGGTAGGTTCAAAGTAAACCGTGGTCCTATCTTGCATCTTGGATTCACAACACATCCAAACTCATCCAAACGAGGTTCCACTTCACCCACGACACCTTTGTGTTTCATGGAGTGCAAAGGAAATAGTTTTCGTGCCTATGGTAGGGTCGAAGCAAACTGTGCTCCTATCTTGCATCTTGGTTTCACAACGCATCCAAAATGAGGTACCACTTCTCCCATGACACCTGAGTTTCATGGAGCACAAAGCAAATAGTTTTCGTGCTTATGGTAGGTTCGAAGCAAACCGTGCACCTATCTTGCATCTTGGTTTCACAACACATCCAAACTCATCCAAACGAGGTTCCACTTCTCACAAGACACCTATGTGTTTCATGGAGTGCAAAGGAAATAGTTTTCGTGCCTATGGTAGGTTCGAAGCAAACCATGCTCTATCTTGCATCTTGGCTTCATAACGCATCCAAATGAGGTTCCACTTCTCCCACGACACCTATGAGCTTCATGGAGTGCAAAGCCAATTGTTTTCGTGCCTATGGTAAGTTCGAAGCAAACCGTGCTCCGATCTTGCATCTTGGTTTCACAACACATCAAAACTCATCCAAACGAGGTTCCACTTCTCCCACGACACCGATGTGTTTCATGGAGTGCAAAGGAAATAGTTTTCGTGCCTATGGTAGGTTCAAAGCAAACCGTGCTCCTATCTTGCATCTTGGTTTCACAACACATCCAAACCCTTCCAAACGAGGTTCCACATCTCCCATGACTCCTTTGTGTTTCATGTAGTGCAAAGGAAATAGTTTTCGTGCCTATGGAAGGGTCGAAGCAAACTGTGCCCCTATCTTGCATCTTGGTTTCACAACGCATGCAAATGAGGTTCCACTTCTTCCATGACACGTATGAGTTTCATGGAATGCAAAGCAAATAGTTTTCGTGGCTATGGTAGGTACGATGCAGACCGTGCTCCTATCTTGCATCTTGGTTTCAAAACACCTCCAAACTCATCCAAACGTGGTTCTACTTCTCCCACGACACCTTTGTGTTTCGTGGAGTGCAAAGGAAATAGTTTTCGTACCTATGGTTGGTTCATATAAAACCGTGCTCCTATCTTGCATCTTGGATTCACAACACATCCAAACTCATCTAAACGAGGTTCCACTTCACCCACGACACCTTTTTGTTTCGTGGAGTGCAAAGGAAATAGTTTTCGTGCCTATGGTTGGGTTGAAGCAAACTGTGCTCCCATCTCGCATCTTGGTTTCACAACGCATCCAAATGTGGTTCCAATTCTCCCATGACACCATGAGTTTCATGGAGCACAAAGCAAATAGTTTTCGTGCCTATTGTAGGTTAGAAGCAAACCGTGCACCTATCTTGCATCGTGGTTTCACAACACATCCAAACTCATCCAAACGAGGTTCCACTTCTCACAAGACACCTATGTGTTTCATGGAGTGCAAAGGAAATCGTTTTCGCGCCTATGGTAGGTTTGAAGCAAACCATGCTCCTATCGTGCATCTTGGATTCATAACGCATCCAAATGAGGTTTCACTTCTCCCATGACACCTATGAGTTTAATGGAGTGCAAAGGAAATAGTTTTCGTGCCTATGGCAGGTTCGAAGCAAACCGTGCTCCTATCTTGCATCTTGGTTTCACGACACATCCAAACTCATCCAAACGAGGTTCCACTTCTCCCACGACACCTATGTGTTTCGTGGAGTGCAAAGGAAAGAGTTTTCGTGCCTATGGTAGGTTGAAGGTAAACAACGCTCCTATCTTGCATCTTGGTTTCACAACGCATCCAAACTCATCCAAACGAGGTTCCACTTCTCCCACCACACCTTTGTGTTTCATGGAGCGCAAAGGAAATACTTTTCGTTCCTATGGAAGGGTCGAAGCAAACTGTGCTCCTATCTTGCATCTTGGTTTAACAACGCATCTAAATGAGGTTCCACTTCTCCCATGACACCTGAGTTTCATGAAGTGCAAAGCAAATAGTTTTCGTGCCTATGGCAGGTTCGAAGCAAACCGTGCTCGTATCTTGCATCTTGGTTTCACAACTCATCCAAAGTCATCCAAAAGAGGTTCCACATCTCCCACGACACCTATGTGTTACATGGAGTGCAAAGGAAATAGATTTCGTGCCTATGGTAGGTTCGAAGCAAACCGTGCTCCTATCATGCATCTTATTTTCACAAGGCATCCAATTGAGGTTCCACTTCTCCCATGACACCTCTGAGTTTCATGGAGTGCAATGCAAATAGTTTTCGTGCCTATGGTAGGTTCGAAGCAAACCGTGCTCCTATCTTGCATCTTGGTTTCACAACGCATCCAAACTCATCCAAACGAGGTTCCACTTCTCCCACGACACCTATGTGTTCCATGGAGTCCAAAGGCAATAGTTTTCGTGCCTATGGTAGGTTCAAAGCAAAACATGCTCCTATCTTGCATCTTGGTTTCAGAACGCACCCAAATGAGGCTCCACTTCTCCCATGACACCTATGAGTTTCAAGGAGTGCAAAGCAAATAGTTTTCATGCCTATGGCAGGTTCGAAGCAAACCGTGCTCCTATCGTGCATCTTGGTTTCACAACACATCCAAACTCATCCAAACGAGGTTCCACTTCTCCCACGACACCTTTGTGTTTCAGGGAGTGCAAAGGAAATAGTTTTCATGCCTATGGTAGGTTCAAAGCAAACCGAGCTCCTATCTTGCATCTTGGTTTCACAACACATCCAAACTCATCCAAATGAGGTTCCACTTCTCCCACGACACCATTGTGTTTCATGGAGTGCAAAGGAAATAGTTTTCGTGCCTTGGTAGGTTCGAAGCAAACCATGCTCCTATCTAGCATCTTGGTTTCACAACACATCCAAACTCATCCAAACGAGGTTCCACTTCTCAAACGACACCTATGTGTTTCTTGGACAGCAAAGGAAATAGTTTTCGTGGCTATGGTAGGTTCGAAGTAAACCGTGCTCCTATCTTGTGATGAGGACATCATAGGCTTGGATATGACCATGTTAACCAATTCTAAACCAAAGGTGAAACCATTCTATATGAGTCTTATTATTGATACATTTGATGAATTGGTGCTGCACCATAAAGTGTGTGTATTTTCATTTGCAGAATTACTTACATGGATCAAGGGAAGGTTTGATTGCGTAACGGAAGCACGGAAGGTCAATGAAGTTGATTGGGGACCAAATCTAAGTATTCCAAACGTCCTCCAGCAGGCCACCACGTCACTTATAGCCCAAGGAAGGAAAGAGTCCAAGTCCAACACGTTTTGGTGTGGAATTCGGACTACAGCAGAGTCCTAACTTGAGACGGTCACCACGACTTCATACGGAGTCCGATTGGAACGTTCTAGGACTCTTTGGAAAGCATATCAAGTCTACTTTCCAATGGATCTATGTTTGTTCCCATATCTTATCAGATACGTTTGTAGTCGTCGTTTTAACGTCAGGACCTTCTCTGCTTATGGTGCTGCGTCGCCTAATTTTGGGCTATTGGCCCATGTATCAAGTTCGGTCCATTAGGGACACGTCCTAGGGTTGGAGGACGACCCCAGCACCTCCCTGGTCGTCCTTCCATCTACATATATGCCTCCAGAGCCGCCACAAACAGATTGGGTTTTGTTTTTGATGTAAGTTTAGCCGCTGCTACTTCCTTGTAGACGCGTGTGTCGACTAGACCATCCGTTCTACTCGATTCAGAACCCCACCTTCATGTGTATCAGATCTGAACCTTCATCTCATATTTGCAATTGAGTGCTTGTTCTTCTTGTTCTTGCTGGTTCTTCGATTGCTTGCAGGAATAACCCTAGTGGTTTGGTTGGTCGTGCTCCGCAAGATCGCGTGCAACCGCTGGAGTTGGTGTATCGGTCGCTAAGGCGTGGTCTTGGAAGGCTGTAGTCGGGCCGTGAACGTCATCTCCTTCCACCAATCGAGTTATCTCACGCCTCTCATCGAAATATCGACCACGAACCCTAGCGGGTTCATATCAATTGGTAATCAGAGCAAGGTTTATCGGTGAGAGATTTCAGTTTACATTATTTTCCTATAGTCCAGAAAAAGCCATAAAAATAGTAGATTCAATTTTCCATAATCTCATAGACCTTTGTGCCTTTTACTAGTACTACTTAGTTCAGGCTTGTTGAGTTTGGATTACATCGGTTGAGTCGAGTTGCTGGTCTTAGGGTTAGTCTTTTAGAGTTTCGAGTTCTTGTCACGTTTTGGTCACTATCAATCATATACATCTCTGCTGCCATCACCACCACCATAAACATCTCCACTACATATTCATCTCCATTGCAATAATTTCCATCATATGCATCTTTGCTGCCGCATACCCATCCCTGCTATTTTATTTTAACACCGGCAAAATCTGATTTGGGCACACAAAGAAAAATCTACATTGCTACTTCTATTCTTGTTACTCCCAGAAAAGAAAGAGAAACACATTGTAAGTTGCTTTTCTGAAATCTGATTTGCAAAGATTCTGATTTGTTCTGGTTGTGCAAAGTAAAACAACGAAAAAAATAGAAAGAAAGAGAAAGAGAAAAGAAAGAAAAGAAAAGAGAAGGAAAAGAAGGGGGAGTGAATTTCTTGCTATTCTTGTGCCTTGTTTCCTATTGTACCGTGGCTTCGTTTGTGTCCAGGCTCGCGTCTCTAGCACGGTCTAGCCTAGGACCAGCACGGTACCACCGTTGAACGATTTCTCAGCTTGCTTTTGTGATTAATGTGGTGCTAGTACTTCCTTGTGTATTAATTTCAGCCCTCCTACAACTCCACATATCCGATTACAGCTTGATAGGTGTTCTTACTGCAGCACCGATACGCTTTTTCCAGGGTTCCCGACTTGTTGGTTGCTGCCACCTCCTGTTTGGCTTGGTAAGAACTTGTAAGACCTTGTTTGAATAAGTTGAAAGTGAGAGATATGATCACGACATCCTTGTAGTTGATAGGAGCATACATGTTATTGCGTTTGTTTCTTGTTTTCTACTAATCATGGCAGGTAATGCAGAGCATCATGAGTTCATGGCATTACACCCTCATATTCTGGATGTCATTCAACACTTGCCTTCATTTGCTGGTAAATTTGATCCTCATGCATACATTAATTGGGAGCTGAAGGTAGATAAGAAATTTGATGAGTATGATTTGTCTGAGAAGCAAATGGTTTTTGCTGCATCTAATGCTTTAACTAAGGATGCTTTGCATGAATGGAAACATCTTTGTAGGAATAACATTGTTCCGCAAACATGGAAAGAATTCAAAATGCATTTTAGAGGTGTATATATTCCTGCATATTATGTGGACCACTTGCTTGCTAAACTGGAGAAACTGAAACAGGGTAGTAGAACCGTGAAACAATACTACCATGAATTTAAAATTTGTGTCATGTTTAGTGGCTTGGATGAATCTATGGAAGATGTAATGAGTAGGTTCATGCAAGGGCTCAGTTCTGAAATTCAATGCTTGCTCACTGGTGAAACATATAACCATATATCTTGCTTATTTTGTCTTGCTTGTAAAGTTGAAAATCAGATTCTTTTATCTATGAATACTTGCAAGAATGATGTGACACATTGTAACCAGCAATTGTCCACTGTACAAGTTAAAAAGGAGCAACAAATAGTGAAACTCAGTGCTGATTTGCCTTTGTCACAACCTGATTTGCTTGTTGTACCTTGTGACCAAGAAGAATTGTATGATACTTCTCTAATTTCATCACCACAGCTAGAGATAGAGCGTCCTGTTTTTCCCCTCGTTGTCCATAACATTTTGCAGGAGCAATTTGAGCAACTACACCCGCAGCTAAAGTGGAAAAGAATGATTATCCAGCACCCACCACATCGGAGGAGAGGAAGCAAACTAACACATTTGATGCTGCCATCACTCAATGATCACTCTCAAGAAGGGGAGCCAAGTTGGCTATTACCTAGAACATGTGCTCCAACATTGGTCAAACCGAGGACGATTTGCTGTCAAGAAGGGGAGAATGATGAGGACATCATAGGCTTGGATATGACCATGTTAACCAATTCTAAACCAAAGGTGAAACCATTCTATATGAGTCTTATTATTGATACATTTGATGAATTGGTGCTGCACCATAAAGTGTGTGTATTTTCATTTGCAGAATTACTTACATGGATCAAGGGAAGGTTTGATTGCATAACGGAAGCACGGAAGGTCAATGAAGTTGATTGGGGACCAAATCTAAGTATTCCAAACGTCCTCCACCAGGCCACCACGTCACTTATAGCCCAAGGAAGGAAAGAGTCCAAGTCCAACACGTTTTGGTGTGGAATTCGGACTGCAGCAGAGTCCCAACTTGAGACGGTCACCACGACTTCATACGGAGTCCGATTGGAACGTTCTAGGACTCTTTGGAAAGCATATCAAGTCTACTTTCCAATGGATCTATGTTTGTTCCCATATCTTATCAGATACGTTTGTAGTCGTCGTTTTAACGTCAGGACCTTCTCTGCTTATGGTGCTGCGTCGCCTAATTTTGGGCTATTGGCCCATGTATCAAGTTCGGTCCATTAGGGACACGTCCTAGGGTTGGAGGACGACCCCAGCACCTCCTTGGTCATCCTTCCATCTACATACATGCCTCTAGAGCCGCCACAAACAGATTGGGTTTTGTTTTTGATGTAAGTTTAGCCGCTGCTACTTCCTTGTAGACGCGTGTGTCGACTAGACCATCCGTTCTACTCGATTCAGAACCCCACCTTCATGTGTATCAGATCTGAACTTTCATCTCATATTTGCAATTGAGTGCTTGTTCTTCTTGTTCTTGCTGGTTCTTCGATTGCTTGCAGGAATAACCCTAGTGGTTTGGTTGGTCGTGCTCTGCAAGATCGCGTGCAACCGCTGGAGTTGGTGTATCGGTCGCTAAGGCACGGTCTTGGAAGGCTGTAGTCGGGCCGTGAACGTCATGTCCATCCACCAATCGAGTTATCTCACGCCTCTCATCGAAAGATCGACCACAAACCCTTGCGGGTTCATATCATCTTGCATCTTGGTTTCACAACGCATCGAAACGAGGTTCCACTTTTCCCATAACACCAATTAGTTTCACGGAGTGCAAAGAAAATTGTTTTTGTGCCTATTGTAGGTTCGAAGCAATCCGTGCTCCTACCTTGCATCTTGGTTTCACAACACATCCAAACTCATCCAAACGAGGTTCCATTTCTCCCACGACACCATGTGTTTCATGGACTGCAAAAGAAATTGTTTTCGTGCCTATCGTAGGTTCGAAGAAAACCGTGCTCCTATCTTGCATCTTGGTTTCACAACACATCCAAATGAGGTTCCACTTCTCCCATGACAGCTATGAGTTTCGTGGAGTGCAAATCAAATAGTTTTTGTCCCTATGGTAGGTTCAAAGCAAACTGTGCTCCTATCTTGCATCTTGGTTTCACAAGACATCCAAACTTATCCAAACGAGATTCCACTTATCCCACAACACCTTTGTGTTTCACGGAGTGCAAAGAAAATAGTTGTTGTGCCTATCGTAGGTTCGAAGCAAACCGTGCTCCTATCTTGCATCTTGGATTCACAACACAGCCAAATGAGGTCCCACTTCTCCCTTGAGACCGATGTGTTTCTTGGAGCGCAAAGCACATAGTTTTCTTGCCAATGGTAGGTTCGGAGCAAACCGTGCTCCTATCATGCATCTTAGTTTCACAACGCAACCAAATGAGGCTCCACTTCACCCATGACACCTATGTGTTTAATGGAGCGCGAAGCATATAGTTTTCGTGCCATGGTAGGTTCGAAGCAAACCGTGCACCTATCTAGCATCTTGGTTTCACAACACATCCAAACTCATCCAAACGAGGCTCCACTTCTCCTAAGATACCTATGTGTTTCATGAAGTGCAAAGGAAATAGTTTTCGTGCCTATGGTAGGTTCGAAGCAAACCGTGCTCCTATCTTGCATCTTGGTTTGAGAACGCATCCAAACGAGGTTCCACTTCTCCCATGATAACTATGAGTTTCATGGACTGCAAAGCAAATAGTTTTCGAGCATATGGTAGGTTCAAAGCAAACCGTGCTCCTATCTTGTATCTTGGTTTCACAACACATCCAAACTCATCCAAAGGAGGTTCCACATCTCCCACGACACCTATGTGTTTCATGGAGTGCAAAGGAAATAGTTTTCATGCCTATGGTAGGCGCAAGGCAAACCGTGCTCCTATCTTGCATCTTGGTTTCACAACACATCCAAACTCATCCAAACGAGGTTCCACTTCTCCCACAACACCTTTGTGTTTCTTGGAGTGCAAACGAAATAGTTTTCGTGCCTATGGAAGGGTCGAAGCAAACTGTGCTCCTATCTTGCATCTTGGTTTCACATCGCATCCAAATGAGGTTCCACATCTCCCATGACACCTATGAGTTTCATGGAATGGAAAGCAAATAGTTTTCGTGGCTATGGTAGGTTCGAAGCAGACCATGCTCCAATCTTGCATCTTGGTTTCACAGCACATCCAAACTTATCCAAACGAGGTTCCACTTCTCCCAGGACACCTTTGTGTTTCATGGAGTTCAAAGGAAATAGTTTTCGTGCCTATGGTAGGTTCAAAGCAAATCTTGCTCCTATCTTGCATCTTGGTTTCACAACACATCCAAACTCATCCAAACGAGGTTCCACTTCTCTCACGACACTTTTGTGTTTCATGGAGTGCAAAGAAAATGGTTTTCGCGCCTATGGTAGGTTCAAAGCAAATCTTGCTCCTATCTTGCATCTTGGTTTCACAACCATCCAAAACTCATCCAAACGAGGTTCCACTTCTCTCACGACACTTATGAGTTTCATGGAATGCAAAGCAAATAGTTTTCGTGCCAATGGTAGGTTCGGAGCAAACCGTGCTCCTATCTTGCATCTTGGTTTCACAACACATCCAAACTCATCCAAACGAGGTTCCACTTCTCCCACGACACCTATGTGTTTCATGGAGTGCAAATGAAATAGTTGTCGTGCCTATCGTAGGTTCGAAGCAAACCGTGCTCCTATCTTGCATCTTGGTTTCACAACACATCCAAATGAGGTTCCACTTTTCCCTTGAGACCTATGTGTTTCATGGAGTGCAAAGCAAATAATTTTTGTGCCTAAGGCAGGTTCAAAGCAAACCGTGCTCCTATCTTGCATCTTAGTTTCACAACACATCCAAACTCATCGAAACTAGATTCCACTTCTCCCACGACACCTTTGTGTTTCACGGAGTGCAAAGGAAATAGTTGTCATGCCTATTGTAGGTTTGAAGCAAGCCGTGCTCCTATCTTGCATCTTGGTTTCACAACGCATCCAAATGAGGTTCCACTTCTTCCATGAGACCTGTGTGTTTCATGGAGCGCAAAGCAAATAGTTTTCATGCCTATGGTAGGTTAGGAGCAAACCGTGCTCCAATCATGCATCTTAGTTTCACAACGCATCCAAATGAGATTCCACTTCTCCCATGACACCTTTGTGTTTCATGGAGCGCAAAGCAAATAGTTCTCGTGCCTATGGTTGGTTCAGAGCAAACCGTGGTCCTAACATTCATCTTGGTTTCACAACGCATCGAAACAAGGTTCCACTTTTCCCATGACACCTATGAGTTTCTTGGAGTGCAAACAAAATTGTTTTTGTCCTTATGGTAGGTTCGAAGCAATCCGTGCTCCTATTTTGCATCTTGGTTTCACAACACATCCAAATTCATCCAAATGAGGTTCCACCTCTCCCATGACACCTATATGTTTCATAGAGTGCAAAGGAAATAGTTTTCGTGCCTTGACACCAATGTGTTTCTTGGAGTACAAAGCAAATAGTTTTTGTGCCTATGGTAGGTTCGAAGCAAACCGTGCTCCTATCTTGCATCTTGGTTTCACCACACATCTAAACTCATCCAAACAGGGGTTCCACTTCTTCCATGACACCTATGTGTTTCATGGAGTGTAAAGGAAATAGTTTTCGTGCTATGGTAGGTTCGAGGCAAACCGTGCTCCTTTCCTGCATCTTGGTTTCACAAAACATCCAAACGCATCCAAACGAGGTTCCACTTCTCCCACGACACCTATGTGTTTCAGGGAGTGCAAAGGAAATAGTTTTCATGCCGATGGTAGGTTCAAAGCAAACCGTGCTCCTATCTTGCATCTTGGTTTCACAACACATCCAAACTCATCCAAACGAGGTACCACTTATCCCATGACACCTATGTGTTTCATGGACTGCAAAAGAAATTGTTTTCGTGCCTATCGTAGGTTCGAAGCAAACCGTGCTCCTATCTTGCACATTGGTTTCACAACATATCCAAATGAGGTTCCCCTTCTCCCATGACAGCTATGAGTTTCATGGAGTGCAAAGCAAATAGTTTTTGTGCCTATGGTTGGTTCAAAGTAAACCGTGCCCCTATCTTGAATCTTGGTTTCACAACACATCCAAACTCATCCAAATGAGATTCCACTTCTCCCATGA